>JAMKCH010023983.1:0-55813 GCA_023653785.1 Ophioderma brevispina
AGACAATTCATTGCCGAACACAATGCGTTGAAACTGAATCATACCCTTGTCTGCAACAAAACCGCCATTACCATACGCGACCAACATTCAAATGGTAAAATTTTCATTCGCTTGACCGGGCAAAGCTGTATTTTATTAGTTTACCTCAAGATTAATGTCAATCATACTGTACATTATCACTTCATAGTCTACTTCATGTCACTTTAATAAAGGCCGGTAGGCCCACGTTTTAAAAATCCAATTTAAATCAGGCGGTATTTTTTAAAATTTTGTGTGCCATTTTCCGGTTAACATTTTCGCATGTTTATCAGTATATTAATTTCATTTATTATGTTTACTCTATTAATTTTAGTCAGGGTTAGAAAAGCAACGACGATTGCTGCATACTGACTGTTCGTGCTGTATCTTTGAAACGGTACATAATGAAATCATATTTAAATCCTCACCAGAGGTATTGCTTAATATTGTAGTGTCATAAAGAAGTTTACGTCTTGTCAAATGTTTTGATAATAAAAATAACAATTTCATTTAATTTAAGAATTGGTGAAGGTCCTTTTGCCCATGGCTGTACAAATAGTTGTCAAATGTTGGATTGTCTTTCAGCTTAAAAAATATTTTGTATTGTTTTGTTTTTGTTTGCTGCTCTCATTGGTGTTTGTTCCCATTTTACGATTTGTTTTGTCATTTAAGTACATTTCATTGCATGGTTTTGTATTGGACATTTCTATTTCTCCCTATAGGTTTCTTGCTCGATTGTGGTGAATCCTGCTTTTCATCAGCTTGAATTCCATCAGCTAACACATCTCACCTGCTTGCTTTTCCTGCCAAATTCCTAATCCATCTGCCTCCTTCATCTTACCGTTTCAAATTGCTTGAACTTTTGCAACTTACTAGAACTCTTACTCTTGGCACTTGGCTGCTTTTGCAAAGCCACAAGCCAGTGATCTGTATTTATAAATTTGTAAATATTATAGTTTTTGCCACCCTGTAAAATAAGTTTTAAAAAAACAAGAAAAACAACTTGTTGAAAAATCTTATACATATTTTTGTAAACCCTTTGAAGTTCTAGTGCATATAGAACCTTGTAGTATTATAAGTACATAAAGTTGTAAGACATTGTAGTGTAGTTCTAGTTAAACCTTGTAGTCTTGTACATATTTAATAATAATTATAATATTTAATTCTTATTTAATTCTTATAACGCGCGGCAAATCCACCGAAGTGCTCAGGACGCCGCTGTGGAGCGCCTTAGGCTTCTACAACACAACGAGTCAATCCAGAACGAGAAGGAAGGCTTTTATGGGAAAAAATCCGATTTTAGATGCAGGAGGAAACCGAAGTTCTCGGAGAAAACCTGCGAGGACGGGTATGGGTCGGCAACCAAATTCACGTACGACACAGGCTCCGCAGGGGATTGAACCCGGGCCGCATTGGTGAAAGGCGAGTGGATGAGCCACTACACCAGCCCGCCCTCCCAAATTTCTGTAAACCCTAAAGTTGTAGTGTAGATAGAACCTTTTAGTATTAAAAGTACATGTAGTTGTAAGACATTGTAGTGTAGTTCTAGTTATACCTTGTAGAGTAAGTTCTAGTAAAACTTTGCATTTCGTCTAGTACATAGTTCTTGTAACATAGTTGTAGTTCTAGTTAATTATTGTAGTGTAAGTTCTTTATCCTTTGTTTTAATTCAATTGGATTAATTTAAATCAGTTCAAATAAATTCATATCAAATCAATTCCATTCAATTCCAATCATTTCAATTCCATTCAATTTCAATTGAAATAAATTGACTTAAATCCAAATTTTATTCCAATTTAAGTGAATTCAATCATAGCCAATTCAAATTAATTCAGCTTAATTTAATCCAAATCAAATTCAACTGAATTCAATCAATAAAAATTTTAATTCAATTGCAATCAAATCAGTTCAATTATTTCAATTCAAATCAAATTCCACTTTAATTCAATACAACTGAAATCAATTCAAATAAATTCAATTCAAATCATTTGAATTCAATTCCAATCAATCCAACCTATCCATTGAGTGATCACTCTCTGGTTTTTGCTGTTCGAAAGAGTAAAAAGATCAATAAAGGCAATTTTAAGTACATCAAAGCCAGATCTTATAAGAAGTTCAATGAATCTGCATTCCTTGCTGATCTTGAAAGAGTTAATTGGAATGAAGTTAATTCTTTGAGTGATCCTAATACAGCTTGGGAATCATTCCTTAGTATGTTTAATCCTATTTGTAATCGTCATGCTCCATTTAAGAACACTAAAATTCCTTGTAACCCACCACCTTGGATAACTAAGGACTATATTGAAATAAGGAACGAAGTTCTTAAAGCTAAGACCAGAGCAGAAAACAGTAATGAGAAACAAATGTGGAACCATTTTAGAAGTCTGAGGAATACTCTCAATAATATGGCATGTAAACTAAATAAGGATTACTTTGAAGTTGATATTAAACAGGCGGGCAAAGACTCTAAAAAGTTATGGAATACTATGAAAATTTTACCAAACAAAACCGACAGTAATGGAATTACCAGTATTAAGGTTAACAATAAGACCATCACCAATGCAAATTATATTGCTAACCAGTTTAACAAATATTTTTCCAATGTAGGTCAATCGTTGGCAGCAGCTTTGACAACAGCACTGAACCCCAAGACGTACAAAATGGCACGACTCCAAGTAGTTTGTTTTCAATTTGAGGAGATTTCAGCTGCGCAGGTAATTGAGCAACTTACAAAATGCCTGTTGGAAAGGCCACTGGACTAGATGACATCAGTCCAAGGTTGCTGACGCTGCTGGTGCATTCCATATATCCGCAGCTATTGCATAATCATGAAATCTGGGCCTTCAACTGGGAGTTGTGCCATGACAAGTGAAACAAAGTCGGGTTACCCCCTATCTTCAAAGAGGGGGATAGGGCCGAAGTCGATCAAATTCAGGCCCATTTCGGTCATTCCTGCGATCATGAAAGGTGGTATGAGCGTCTTGTTACAAATCAATTATATGCATTCTTAATAAAAATGACCGTCTTGACTGTGGAACCATTCATGCTTTAGGCCAGCACATTCTACACAACCTGTTTGGCTTGAGGTCTCCGACTACCTTCTCCAAAATATTGCCTGAGGGTATGTTTACGGGTGCCTCTTCCTATAGACCTGAAACAGGCGTTTGATGACGTCGATCAGAACCACTTTTCGCAAATTAGGTTTGTGTGGGTTGTGTGGTGTGGAGCTTGATTAGTTCACGTCCTACCTTAGTGAATCCGTATGCAAAGTTTGTAAAATCGAACAGCTAATCTGATATGTTGCCAGTTTTCTTTGTGGTTCCGCAGTGCTCAATCCTGGGCCCTCTTCTTTTCAGTATTTTTAATTAAGTACATCTCAGTTTTATAAATAATCTCATTCTAAGAGCTTTTATATGCAGATGACACTGCCATCTTTGTTAGGAGCCATAACATTCAGAAAATTAGTACAATTCTCACGGAAGAAATTGGCAAGGTATCAGTGTGGCTGAACAAAATAAACTTCCCTAATGTAAAAAAGACAAAGTTCAATGCTTTTTGCCACAAAGTCAAAGCTTGGTAGAAATAGAGACCAGTTACTTGTGGGTGAAAGAATGATATTTGCATTGACCAAGTCACAAGTTTTAAAAATATCTTGGGCGTCTATTTTAATCATTTCCATTACATGGGCAAGGTCATCCTTAACCATTCAGTAAGTCTGTCAACAAGACAAATTGCTTTAATCTACAGAACCAGACATTACTTGAACGATACACTGTTTTAAACTATGGTCGGCTCTGTTTCTTCCATCTGTAGATATTTGTGACGTGGTCACAAACTATCTTGATAAATTAAACTCCAAAACCGTGCTGCAAAGCTATTTTGGGAAGGTCCAACAAAAGGTTTCCCACAAAGTTAATGCTTAGTTGTCTTGACTGGGAGGACCTTACCACTAGAAGGACCAAACATCTCAAATACCACTGGTTCACAGTTGTGTTTTCTTCTCTGCTGCAATGCCCTTCTTATTTATGTACACTATTTGACAAAGTTTCAGAACTCCTTCCTTCGTAACCTGGGGGAACGACATGGTAAGCTTAGGAGGCCCCCTAACCCAAAACAGGTGCTGGCAAACTGACGTTTAAATATCGTGGGTCTATCTCTTGGAATCGGCTCTCAAGTGAAATTATGGCCCTCTTCCAATTACAAAAATATGTTCAAGCAGGCCTTAAGATCTAATTTTTTGTGTTATTCTCCTTTTAAATTCTATTTTTGAAATATAGTACTTTTCATTAAAGTATCTTTTTATGCAGGTGCATCACTTATGGGGGATTAATATAGGAGAGTCTTTGTTCTTAAGGTGAACTCCCAATATATTTTGTTATTGTACACTTTTGACCAAGAATTTTATTAAATTTACTCCTAGTCTAAGTGTGTATCTGGCCATTAGTAACGTGCAATTTTGTGGTTGCTAAATATTTGGCCATCTCTTTTATTCTATTCTTGTACCTGTAACTTACTTACAATTAGAATATATTGTTAGCTAACCATTGTATTGCCTACTTATTGAATTTGTAATAATTCTTTTTGTTAGATTACTGGTTATCATCAACCTCATTGTACTTAAAGTGCATATACTTTCTTATGATATTTTAATTCAAACTTAATAATACAAGGTGTGATGTTTTCAATGATTAGTTGCCACCAGGCTGGGCTGTGACCACCAGCACCTTTTACTCTGTATTATGATGTGACGTATTTAAAATTGTGTTCCACTATTTAATTGCTTACTTTAATCTGTTGGTTTGAATTTTAAGCTTTAATTATTAGTGTATGTTATTTGTAATTATGGATGGCCACGGCCACCTGGGCACCATGAGAGAACAATGTTTGTCATTGAATGGTCCCTCCAGGTTTGTAAATAAAAACGAATAAATAAATCAATATAATCAATTGTTAAATCAGTACCAATTTAACATCCAATTCAATAGTATTTTAAATTCAAAATTCAAAATGAAATTCAATTACAATCAAAGGTCAACATCAGTTCAGATGAAGGTCAATTAAATCAACTCAAGTCAGTCCAAATCATTTCGAATTGGGGGACAAATAAACTGCAACCAATTTGACCGGTGTGTGTGATCTTTGTTTCTATTGTTATCAATGGTTGAAATTGAAAAAAAAATTTACAATCATATTAATGAACGTAATTTTGTAAGTAAATTAAAGGAACTTGGAAAGAAATAAAAATACAAAATGGGTTAATCCATCATGTATGTATCTTTGGCCAAAGAAAACAAAGAAAAAGGGGAAGGTGCTGTTAGTCACTAAATTTGAGGACTTTGATTGAAATATATGACCTTCCACCTACTGCAGGCATGCAGCTTATGTAGAGAGTTTGAGAGCCGTAAAATAGACAGCTAAAAAGAGCTGTCGCTAAAACAACCAAAGATGAGGACCAGTCCAGTTGAGCAACTTATTGAACTACTCTCTTATTTGTGCCTTCATTGCATGTAAACGTGCAAGTCTTACTAGTAAAAAAGTAAACATCGTCTGTGCAATCAGTGGGTTTCCCAGTGGAATATATCCAATGCACTTATTTCAAATCAAAAAAAATTTCTGGGTGCACAGCCCAATTCAATTCTGTGCAATCAACGGGTTTCATAGTGCAAAATCCAAATTTCAAATATGCCAGGTTTCGGAACTTCCAGAAGAAATCTATTCCTTCCGGAAGAAGAATGGAATAGAAACTGGAAAAAAAGGGGTTTCTTCCGAAAGAAACTGGAAGAAGAAACTGGAAGAAATTGGAAGAAGAAAACTGGAAGAAATAAAGAAAATGTATTATGAACAAACCACTAAAAATTTACACCATGTTCATCTGCTTTGCACTTCAAATCATCAAGGCACTTTAGTTACTTTACAATCGGGTTTTTTTTTTCAAAATTATTTAACAAGAGTTTATAGCATGTTAAATTACATTGCAAGTATATAGTAAATTTGTTAAACAATTTTTTTAAAGGACTTTTTATTTCTTCCACTTTGCAGTGGGAAGAAACTGGCCAGGACAAACCCGGTTCTTGCCAAGTGGAAAAAACCGCGAAAAAAACCGCGGTTTTTTCCGCCTGTGGAAGGAAAAATGGCGAAGCCCCTGAAACTGCTAAGGTCGTGGTGCAATAGAATCATTCTAAATTGGTACACAAAAGAGGGGTTCAAGTGCAGTAGCCAATTCTATTAATTCAAGTTCCCTTCCATCCAATCTGTGCAATCAGTGGTCCAAGTGGCCAAAAAATGCATCATTTCTATTAATTCATTCCAATAAAACTTACATGTGCAATCCCTCACCCATTCTGGCAACAGCCGGTCCAAGTGCATAAATATGAATAGTTCTATAATTCAATACTTCATGTGCAATCCCCTGATCCAATTCTGTGCAATTAGCCCCTCCATTAATTCTTATAATTCCAAGATTTCACAGCACATTGACATTCTCCCAATTCTGTGCAATCAGCGGTTTCTAGGTGAAATGTCATTAGCAAATGCATCATCAAGCTGGAAATATCAAACGATTCCAATTTTACATTGTCCACTTCAATTGAAAAACAAATTGCGCAATACATCAAAGGAAAGTATTAGGCCTGAGAAATGAAAAATTATATTTATTCGTGATGCGAAATAAGCGACAGAAATTATAGAAGAAACAAGATCAAAGGCCAAATAAAGTGTAATATGGTATCAAAAGAAAAAAGTACAGGAAACGTTTGTAGCAGAAACGGGAAACTTTCTGGTGTGAAAAGACGGCTTGTCGCGTTAAAAAATTATGCAAATTAAGGAATAGGGAATTGAAGAAGCTGCATTTATGGCAAAAAACGCATTATTAGAGAGTACAAAGGAAAAAGTACATCTCACACAGATAATACCCAAGAAATGAAAATAAGAAAGTATTTACTTGTAATATACGGGCAGCGCAATAACACAATGTAAAAAATACTATGGTGAGAAGTAGTTACTGGTGCAAGTTCGGTAATGAAAGAGAACTAGGCAGTGCAACAACAAAACATTTGAAGGGACAGAACGTTATACCATCTACACATTATCTAGTAATTAATTTGTCTGGCGATCCCCAAAAGAACCATTGCATGTGCCACAATGTGAAATCAGCATTGATGGGGAGATTTATTCTTTCGATATGATGGAACTGCAAAAAATGGGGCGATCATTGACTGAAGTGGAGTTGGAAATGAAATCGGGTACATATTTATGTGGATGTTAGGGAGCAAGTTAGTGGAACAGCAGAAGAAGCAGACGAGATACGGCAGACCTGTTTTGTATTGTATAGATTGTTATTTAGTGATATAAGTGCATAGTGCCACAAACTAGCATGCCTCTATTTATGACCACATGCAGAATATTGGATGAGAATATTGGATGTCGACCGAGTATTACCATTAAAACGTATAAAGTATATTAGACAGGGACCAAAGTTTGTGACACAAACTACATTATTTCAAGTGCGTGTCCATTCCACTAGATACTATGGCAAGAGACTGCGAGGAAATTTTAATTAAAGATATAGAACGGGAAAGTGCAAATAGAAAAAAATCGTAGTAATTTATTTCTTACCAACAGAAATGAGAGTGTCACACAAGGGATTAATACGGGGGATGGAAGTTAGTTTACGGGTTACGTGGATAAAATTAGGAGTAACAGATTCCACCATATATACTTCTTGGATGTGGCCTAGTGTATGCATACAGGGATGGGTAGTTGACACTTTCTTCAGAGGTTGATTATGGTTCGGAGGGATTGGTCGAAACATGGGAGCACTTGCCCGGCTCTGGGGAAAGAAGGCTATTACAACATCTTGCTTCGAAGCCCCTGGGGCATCAGTGGAAAAGCGATGCTGCAATGATGCATGTGCTGGCATACAGTGAAGATACATCCCTCCTAATTCTCCGGTTATTTGATTTGGTACATAAATTCTTTGCTAAACGCAGGATACGGACGTGAAGCCTCGCATTTGGCGACCAGCGTAATATACCAACCTGATCTCGATAGGCCTACACTGATCGGTACCTGGGCTCCGGACTTGAAGCTACCGAGGTTATGTGGGAATCCCAAAGACCCCCAACCGGAGGATTAGAGCCGGCTTTATTTACACAAAATGACGTGTTCTCAATGAAATGTGGCTATTATAAACGACATACCGGAGTACAGAATCAAGCCAATTCAGTGAACTGAATGTATTTGAAGCTGCGCGAGTATGGGATGGCATGTGCCCATCTGGCCACCCGAGAAAATGTATATTGTGTGCTTTTATTCGTTTCATTTTCATTAAGTTTTTCGGTGCTTCTATTCATGATGAGAGGTATTATTTATCCAAGAAAATCAAAACGGCCTTGTGTGTCGTACCTATTGATGTACCTACAAACATGTGTTTGTGTGGCATGTATGAGTATAAGATGGGGCGGCGTGACTGACTCTTATTAAAGCGAAAAGTGATGTCGTAAGACATTGTCAGGGCAACCATGATGTGTTCATGAATTAAACTCAAAGGCGGACCACCAAATTTAAATGTAGGTTGATTTAAATAGCTCTTATTTGAAGCTTTTTTACCTCCACACAGACATTTGCAAGGGAATAAGTTATGCTACTCCTTCAATCTAGATGCTTCGTGGTTTTTTTTGTTGCAAGTTCGGTACCAACGATCTCCTCTGCATGTAGTGTTACGAATAAAAAAAATAGAATATAAAATAATTTGTACTGTATTGTGTTGGGTGTACCAAAGGATGTAGCCATTTATTTCACTCATCTTTAAAATTTACTGGTTGTGTAGGCAATACGTTTGTTGTCATATAGAGATGACAATAACCCGGCGCTCGAAGACCTTTGTTGTAACACTCTTCAAGTACAAAAGGGTTTTGGGTGATTAAATTATTGTGACAGCCTGGCAGGGGGACCCCCTAAAGTGAGTCAAAAAAGGTGTTTAATGGTTGAACAGTTGTTCAGTTCACCGTTAAAATTAAAACAACTCGTTTAAACTTTTAACAACGTTTAAACTTTTAATTTAAAACAAAACAAAACCCACGTTTTTGCAGTGTTAAGTGCTGCAAATGTTGCCTCCCCCAAGGAGAGGGGCCAAAAACAAAGATTGTAGATAGTGGTCAAAATTTTAAATCGAGCAATCGTGTTGGAAAAAAAGTATAACGATAAGGATTTCAGAAAAGGTATAGTTGGCCAATATCTACCCCTAAGTTTCAGGCTCAGTTTCAGGAGTTATAGGCTAAAGGCGGCAAAAATCAATTTTTTAACAAAGTCATATTTCAGGTGGTACAGGGGTCAAATGCTCCAATTGTTATAAAAGAGGCCAAATTATGGGTGGTGGAATTCATAGGATTAAAATAAGGAATAGGTTTTACGTATTTTTAATTTAGGGGACACAGAAGGTCAAAGTCCACTGTATTCAATGGGAATTGACCTTGTTCCCCCTACTTCTGTAAGCAAGCAGTTTAGACACTCAAAAACTATCCCTTATTTCAATCGGTATCACGGCTTGAGTGCCTTCAGAGAGCTCTCAGGTATCTCATTATCTGATTATTTTTATGACTCCCTATATTCAGACATTAATCTTTATACCCCCTCTGATTTTCAGTTACTGACCCCAGCATAGTTGGGAACCCCGGCCGAGGATAATGGCAGACCCTATTCGCTAATCCTAATCCTAGAGCTAGGCTATATTCCAGTACATCTGACTAAGGAAGCAAAATTAGATTAGAGTTAACAGGCCTTAAATGACAATTATGGACGCAAAAAAAAGTATTACGATTAAAGGTGCAACGAGAAATTTTGTGGCCACCCAAATATTGGGTCATAATAGTAATTTCATATAAAAGACACCAAACAATAGATTTCTTGTTACCTGTATTTTGGCAACAAATGTCTTAAGAGAAAACAATATGTGATTTTATTTGCTTCTATGTCAATATAAAAACAGGCTATATTTCATATCGTCTATCTACGACGAAATTAGACAATTCACAATATTTGTTAATGAAACCAAGCTTTAATCAGGGACAAAATAAATTTAGTACTTCGATTTTGTACGGACACTTGCATATGTTAAAATCTCGTTGCACCTGTTAACATTCGACAGGAAACTACGTTTGCAATAATACTGATACTTGAAACGACCTCATGCAAAATCAAGTAGGTTGAGTACTCTGCAAGGGAACTATTTTATAAATTTGAAAATGATTTTTGGCTTACCATCATGTGCAGTTTCGCATTCCAGCAATTTCCTTAAACTCTGACACAATTGTTAAAGAACAGCCAGTGGTTCATCGCATCCATAATGTGATCCTCAGCAGCGGACAGGAGCGAATATGTACTTTCCTCGTCGGAGAATCTTGCAGCGCTCCTTGTTTTATGGTAAAACCCACCATAGTTCTGCTCATCTCGATGGATCAGGCTGACAGTATCCATAGGCTAACTGTGCAAAGAGAAGGCCAGGAATTTGAAAAGGAATTGTAACGCAAATGATGCGTGCAGTACACAAGGGGACATCATACACTAAAAATATTTTCAATATTATAGTATTTTACTGGCAGCGTGCCATTCTGCCAACAAATTACCGTAAAAATTATTAACACTCATATAAAAACATAGTTATACATATGGTAAGTTATTACAGAGATTGTAAATGTGTAGAGAATAAAAAGCACTCAGTTGGTCTATCCACAAATATCACTAAAATGTACGGTTTGTTGCAAAATATATTACATCAAACTGTAAAATATTCATTGCATTTGGAACTTGTAACTGCATTTTTACGGGATTTTGTTGGCAGACTACATTCTCCTATCGTCATACATATTTCTGCTAGAATCATGCATATAGGTCATCTCCTTCTAAATACATAATATAATTACGGCCGCTTGAGACTCTAAAATGAAGACTGAAATGCATTTGCGCTCGTTTCATGGTATCCACGTAAAAACAGTCCTCTGTGGTCCAGTGGTAAATCTCACGTCTAGTTAGCGAGAGGACCGGATTCGAGACAGTGTATTTTTCGACTTCATTTAATTCAATGGTCGCCAGTTTCTTCGAGTTTCTATATAATATTTGTAAAATATACATTGTGTGTGTAATAATTAAAAATAGTGAACTAGAACTAAAGATAGTCACCTCAAAATGCTAAATTCCAAAAGTTTGAAATGAATGAGATTTTTCGATTTCATGCAATAAACATATGTATAGTATAACAGTGCCATAGGATACTGTGTATAACCAAAAAAATCAGGATCCGGATTTTATAACAAAGTTATGATTTTCTATAGGAGGAATTCGATTTGAGCTTATTTCACATGATATGGACAAGTATTATGTATATGCAAAAAACACGACGATTTGTTTGAAAAAATGAAGGCGCCTTCATCTGGAAATCTGTGAGTCAGCCTTTAAGGTGGCATTTCGTGATCCCGACTTACCTTAAAAGTTGAGATTCTTATATCAACTGAACAGTTAGCCTTAGTAATCCATGCGTACCTAATCTTATGTGCAAATTCGGTCGTATTTGTAAGCAATTCGCAATTTTGTATTGCATAATAATGTTGATACTCATTAGAATTAGAATAAAAGCTCTACTTTGAATACACTTACAGGGGATGGGGTTCATTTTGTTTCGGCCGGCGTTTTTTAATGCTGCAATATATTCGGTTTATATATTTTGTGTTTATATAACTTTTAGTTGCGCTTGCATTGACGCAAAAGAAATCACATCCATAGCATGGGTCCCTAGGAACTCCTCTTTCATGCACTAACGGAAGTGCCCATGACAACAATTTAAAAACTTAATACAGGGCGAGTCAAAAAAAACTTGACCCTGATTGTGTCCGCCATTTTGAATTTTTAAATAATATATATCTAACATATGTGGTATCTGTGGAAAGCTTATTTCATTATCTTTAATTTGCTGCAAAGATCATTCCAATCGGTTAAGTATAGGCCGAGCTAGAGTCTTTCGAATCAAGAATCTGCAGTGAATAAATAACCTGATTTTCTTCTGGACACGGATTTCCTTCGCTGAACGCCGTTCATTTCAATGTGAATCTGTGGACAGAGCAGAAAACCGACCACTTGATTCAAACGACTGTAGCTCGGTCTATACCTAACCGATGTGAATAATCTTTACAGCAAATTAAAGATAATGAACCCAGCTTTCAGATGATACCAAATATGTTAGATATATGTTACTTAAAAATTCAAAATGGCGGACACAATCAGGGTCAAGTTTTTTTTGACTCACCCTGTAGAGTTACTGTGATTCTGATTTTCATAATGCATACGCCTAGTGACGTAAACAAAGTAAATAATTAATCGAAACATTCTTGGAAAGTATAGTAGGCCATTGGAGCCATAATATTTTACATACATCATAGCGGTTCACTGTAGAAACCTATGGTAAAAACAAAACAAATGTACCTTTCTTGAAAATTATAAATGCATGAGATCTGTATTATTAAGGCTGTCAATAATGGTAAATATGTAGTATTTACAATTAAACTAAAATCGGAAGACACAAAGTTCTAGGTGGAATCAATGCCGGTTAGAAAATGCAGAAATTAATTAGTGGTCGTTCTTTCGCGACGCAAATTAAAACAATGTTTTCCCTTAGTGTTCTACTGAACTTCTTCGTTTGTTTGTTAATGTGATGTATTGAAGCCTTCTAACTTGGTTGTTCATATTAAAAAAAATCCTTCGGAAAAGGCGTTTTTCATAATTGCATGGGATTACTTCCATTTAAGTCAGGGGGATAATAAAAACACAAAAATTGTCTGTCATTTTTATTATGTAGTCGTTATGTATTAGCTACATTGGCATATCAAATTGCAATTGCACTTATTATAAATATATATTTTGAAGGTGGGCGACGGTATTTCAAACCTCTGGTCTGTAAACCAAAATCCTTAATAATATCTAAATTTAGAATAAAATATAATGGAAAATGGTCGTCCCCAGCCGACTTACCTTCAGAAAAGGTTCGAAGTTTTTATTTAATCTGATCTGAACCGTTAACAGAATCAGTATATGAAAACACCGGAAATAAATAGGGATACATAGCGTGTATACAAGCTGATTTTTTTTCAGGATAGTTTTCTGATTGCGGTGTTAAGGAGCATAACCATACACAAAAGTCCCTCAAGAATGCCCCTGTGTGCGATATTTGAGATAATATGGGTGGTAAAGTTGGTACAGGGTCAAATTTGTAAATGTCAATTTGACGTTCAAATGTAGTATCCGACGTTGTTTTCATTGTCATATGATTAAATAAAAGCGATAGTTTGGCTCCTATCTGCGACTAATGGGATTATAAATAATATGGAAAAAGTCAAGCTGTTCAAAGTCATCCTATGGGGTAAATGCTCGTGAAAAGCTCCATTCTTTCCAAAATTGTATAGAAATTGTTCGTCTAATTGGGTATTTACAATGAAAATATATATTTAATGGTAAATTTACTGCCATTTTAGTATAGGCGTCATTATGAGCGATGGTCTTCTCTGCGTGGCTACGGCCCATGGGAGTGGCCAAGCCACTGCCCTATAAGGTCAATATTTCGAAGATGTAGATGTTGCGAATGAACATTATTTGCCATAATATGACCATACAACATGTACGAGTAATTTGGAATTAGTTGAATAAAAGTCGTACTGTTTTTAAATTTTTTACCCTACGATGACCTTGAAAATATTTTGACCTGCATGCCTAAAACTAAAGTTCAACAGTTAGACAAAGTATAAATTTTCTTATTCAGTTTGACTAGAAGAATATGATAGCCCATGATTTAGCTCAATTGAATGATTTTATATATTTTTTACCCTTATATAAACTTTACCCCCTTATTTCTCAAATAGCACACGGGGGATGGACTTTTGATATGTTGCTCTTCACAATATTAAAAAAAATATTTCTCAAGGATATCTATAGTAAACAATCCTGAATAAAACAGGAGGTGCTGGAATCACGAAATGCACCTTTAAGGATGGTTTCTGCTCTAATATTTGCTTTGGTTGTAAAGAGGGATAAAGAGGCTTTCAGAATAAGACTTAGTACTTAAGTACTAAAAGAACATTGACTTTCCGTGGACAGTGGAAGTGAAAGAAAAATTGCAAACCTTGTGTAAAGAATACTTACCATGTTCAACGGAAATTAGGCCTACTCATGCAAACTACAGTTTTTGTCACTTACACACACAGAAATAATTACACAGCCTGTGTAAAAAATCGTATGTTTACTATGTAATAACAGAACACCATAATTTTTATGTAACAATTATGTAAAACTTGTAAATGTAAAAATGTACACATTAATTATGTAAAAGTGCACATAAAATATGTATTATCAGTTGTGTAAACATTTACCAAATCATTATGTAAAACTTAAACACCATAATTTATGTAATAATTCTTGTCAGAATTATGTAATCTTCCACTTGTTATTTATGTAAATATTTTAAATTAATTATGTAATCTTTTACATATAAATTATGTAAATATTTGAACACAATTATGTAAAATGCTTACATGTAAATTATGTAAGTATTTGAACACAATTATGTAAAATGTTTACATAATATAGATGTAAATTAGGGAAAATAATTCACAAAATAGTCACACAGACACTTCAGTATATGACAAGATTCAACAAGTTTTATTTCACCTCAAAAAACACGCACAGTATATAATGATGGACAATTGGGCACCAAGCTGTCCCCAGGGGAGAGGTAGAGTCTTACAAATGACGTGTAATGCCTGTAGAATACACCGTGGGTAAACCTGTTGGTATCGTAGAAGGCCCAAATTCATATCAAAAATGCGTCTGTCGTTCGTTCGTGTGGTGCAAGCCAAACTCACAGTGGAAGATCGCTCCGCTTAACCAGCTTGATATTTTCTCATCCAGGTTGACAGGCTTGGAATTCCTCTTGGGGACTTGTATATACCCCACAAGTCACCCAATGATGTGGCCACGGCCTGTGGCTCGTACTATTTATGTATCCACGTACTACCCCTGTTGTGGTTCAACTTGACTGAGACAAGCTTTTACTTTCGCCATGACCATCATCGATAATTATAAGCAGCTCAATATTTCCCAGGTCTAACAATCACATTAATTGTCCACAAACGCATCGCACAGATCAAAACAATACGTTAACTCTTCCCATGTGGGGCCACTCCATGAGCTCCCCACTCTCCAGTCCCATTTTTGAATTGTGCCGACTCGTCTCGTGTCGGACAGACAAATCACATAATTTTATGTAAACTTCCGACTTTTACCGCGCATTTTTCGTATGGTTTACAACCACATATGTAAATGAGTTTTGTTTACATTATTTTTATGTCCAATAAACGGAATTTATACTGTTTTTAAAACAAAATGTAAATTTTACATAAAATAAGTAAAATATATAATGCATACAAATTATGTAGTCAACCTTCTAAACTTTCAACATAATGTTATGTACCGGTATATTTACCAGCTTTTGCATAACATATTTAAATTTTTTCTCTACATAAAATGGCCGGTTTACATATATATTTTTTAACCATCGTGTTTCGGTGTCATCCATCCTCTATTTATTGATATTTAATACTCCAATACTCTCATCGGCGTGTTTATGGAGTCTTACTTTGCACTTTGGCTGTGCGATTCTCAATGCTGTACAGGAAAATCTGCAATTTGTGCAACAATTTTATGAGCTATTTCGTCAATGCGCTGTAGTCAGTTTGTGCAGTCAGGCAGGAAGGAATCAAGGCAAGACCTCATTTGCATACTTGGATTTCTATATTGAAACGCCTAACCAAAATAACTAACACCATTGTCGATAAGGACAAATTTTTGTTGGTTCACAAAGACAGAGTAAAGATGATAAGATGAGATGCTCACCGATCTGCTAACAAGGTAGCGGAGTCTTCGTTTCTCATTTTTTCTAAAAACAACATAGTTATAACGCAAAGTTGTTATGTGTGATTGCGACCCTCACAATAGCTATTACATGTAATGTTCTTTACAATGGACACAATGAGTGTGCGCGATCAATTCCTATCGCTCCGTACAAAATCACCTCCGTTGAAAACTTGTAGCATGATTCCTAGACCCAGCTTTTGACAGAAGACCCTGTCAAAAAGATTTTTACAGTGAAAAAGAGCCCGAGTAAAAATCGACCCATGTTGATAGTGACCAAATTGGTTCCAAAATTGACCCATTTCTATAGTTGGGTCCGATTTCGACCCCTTTAGTTGCTTTGAAATTTTGCAACCTTTTCATAGGCAATCTTAGCAAAATCGCCCATTTTCATAGTAACTTTCCGAAAATGGAAAAATCAACCATGTTCATTTTGGATTTTACTGAAACTTGACTCCATTTTCATAGTAAATTGCGACCAAAAATTGAAAATGGACCCCTTTATATAAGACAATGACCCACCTCAAAAGACCCATCAAAGTAGCATGGTGGGGAAACGACCTTCGTTTATAGTAAGAGGTGAACATGTACCCATACGGCGGCACATATGTCCTACCCTTTTCCAACTGAGTCCACCCCGATTCATTAACATTTATGCTGCATATATTGTCAAAACGAGGACCATCGACAACTAAAATATAAAATAGTTTTAATCACGTACTTACACTCTCTAGCTCATCTTAACAGCGGGCTGTGTGGTCCCAAACCATTTTTGCAGTGTATATATTACTATCAAATTAAGATCGGACTGTATAAAACAGAAGCGAAGCTTTTGAAGATTAAACAAGCTAATACCGTTTCCACGTTCTGAATTCAAACAGCGAATCGTGGTCGTACACCTCTTCTCGGAGCTGAATCCCCGAACTCGATACATCTAGCGAAGTCTGAAAGCTTTGTTACAGAGTCTGCAATTTGGTAATACGTTTTGAATGTAAAAGGCTGAATAGGTAATTGAAAGACGCCACCTTTAGCTATACCATGCAGCTTCGGACTCTTTCATTTTTATAATGTAGAAAAGCCCCCAAAATGGCGGAAATTCCGAAGATTGTCACGCAAATCTGGGTTTAGGGTGTACTAAATGGTATTCTCGTAACGATCTGCGTGCTTCTTGTGTCAAACGATCGCTACTCAGTCAGCAAGTTAGTATATTTCGGAAAAAAGCACGTGTATTCTGGTGTTTATGGACAACTAGATAATTTACATTGCATTTACATGCACACAAGCCATTCCATACCTCCCGGGCATACCTCCACAATTAAGATGCCACCTAATTACGTCGCAACCACAAACTTCCCTGCACCAGCTCTGGACAAACACCCTCACGGTTAGAGCATGATAAGCTCTTTGCTAGACACGAGTGAAAAATATTCTCACGGCTATTAACTTCGACAATATCAAGCACATATATCAACAATAACACTTTACTATACCGTGTATGTCCCGCCCGAGCATTACACAAACAAACCCGCTGCCAGTCGTCTGCCCATGTCGAGTAGCAAGTCCTTGATGTCTTTCGGGGGTCCCGGAGACCCCTTCTCCTGGCAATCTTACATCTGCCATTTCTCAAGTACTGCAGAGGTAATGGGTAAGTTCTGGGTCATAAACTTCATCCCTAGGCTTGTTGCATACTTGCTAACGCGGAGAAAGATAGGTGACCGCTACTGACCGTTAGCATCCAAGTTATAAACACAAGCGTTGCCGATGTTCTAGCTTGGTCTGCGTGTATTAAGGGCAAACATTGTACTTTATTAAAAAAGCTGTTGTTTGGAGGGTGTGACCGTGTGAGGCAGCCAACTATTTGCCAGTTGCAATAAATAAGCTAACAAAGCCTAATTCAAATGCCGCGAGATTCCGACAAAATTAATTTGTAATAGGATTAAACGCTGGCGCAAGTCACGGCCCTATTCTATGCATTTGACAGGTCCCAACATAGTCAGTAATGTGAAGATGACAGTCACAGATAAGCAGTGCGGAACCAGACTTCATTGTCTGGGGAAAAACCCGAAGGGATCAAAGTGATTTTGTTTGGGGGGGGTAAGGTAAAATTCTGCGGGGGGGGGACTTACAAAAATTGGATTTTTTAAAAAAAATTCCCCCAGATGGCTGATATTGCCCAAATCTTGTGATTTTTGGCCAAATCGCCGGCTTTTTTTGTCCAAAACGTCATCATTTTTCTTCTGGCCAGGGACAAAATGAAAGGCAATTCCCCCCTTTCCCTCACCTTGCCCCCCCCCCCCGCTGGCTCCGCCACTCTCTGCAGATAAGGATGTTGTATCCCTTATATTACGCCCAAGTGGAAGGCTACCGACCCTGACCCACCAACCGCACAAAAGGGTAGAACATTAATTTGTCTTGTTAGATTCTAGCAGCAATTGTCACATTACACACAAGGCTGGGGTCTGCTCCGTGATTTCGTGAAAGTGGCAAAAAGGATTTAATGGATGTTTATTACTGGATACCAATCCTTTGCATGTGCATGTACCATTAGGGCACTGGCATGTTGGCTTTTGTGGGCATTTGCAACAGTGTTTGCGAAATGTCACTTCTTGTAATATATGATTTACTTGAATATGTCCAACTTTAACACTTGATATTTGAAGAAGTTTATCAATGTTTATCATGCTATCATATTGTCTTATTAGTATATGCTTGTTTGGAGGAAAAAATAAATATACGAAATATTTCTCGTAGTTTTATCTATATTATACACTACCTGAGCCTTCCTCCTGTAACAACACACCCGCAAAGGTCCGATTTTACCGTATTGAACACTCATTCGGATTCAAATCAAGTGTCTGTTATATTTCGAGTATAACACGAATCCGACGGCGACTATTATCGCCCCTACGCCTGGGGCGGTGCACTCACCATCCCCCATGACTGGTGGGCATCTTTTGCATTCTCGTTATAGACCGCGTTTACGTTGTAGTTTTACCACAAAGAAGCGGATAATTTGATCAGTTCTGACTGCAAAAATCAACGCTATTTCACTGTTATCCATTTGTAGCATCATGAGCGCTCAGGAAAAAAGTAAATTTCTTGGCTGCCCCAATAGCATAAAAAGTTACAAAAATGGAAACGAACTGCGTGCGAATTCACGTCTCAAATGACCCAACTAAACAATCAGCGTATCCATTTCAGTCTAAATCCTCATTTGTAACTCGCCGGTAATTTTCACGTGTACTGATAGTCCAGGCGTGGCACATTCCATGCACAAAAAACAGATATTTTGTTCAGATCTCCGAAATCGATCACATGGGCACGGAAGTTGTCCTTTCAAAACCCCAACAACCCGCATCGGAAGATGATGTCACGTTTTTCAGCATCCGATCGGTCGTTGGGAACTATTCAAGTTTTTCACGAAAGAAAGTTGTCCACTGACATAATATCCCCCCTTCTACTTTGTACTTTCTTTTTTTGTTCTGTCATTTTTTACTTTTAACGAAAAATTTTTCTCACGCGGGGCTGTTATTACCAATTTACACGTCTTCTAAAACCATCAGCTTGCATTTCTCAGTCAACGCAAGTGGGCAGATAACCTTCAAATTTTTTACAACAACAGTAAAACTTGGCTTGCCTGGAATTCCAGTTGTAAGGCCAGTCCCGACCTCATCATCCTTCATAAATCCATGGAAATAAACGATGAAATTTGTTAAACAATTGCAAAAAGTAGGTTGTAAATTCTTATTATCAGATTATATGGGCTTTATTGCGTTGTCGTTAAGCAATATGCGCGTGTGTGTGTGTACTCTGGTTCAGTGTTGTTTGGTGGCCGGGTATGCCCCCGCCCCAAATTGCGGTGACGTAGAGGGTGCCTTTCGAGGCTTCCCCGCCCCGTCGGATTCGTGTATCATAGTCGTGTTCGCACTTCAGGCTCCCGAAAGGAAAACTTTCAATTGGCAAAATAACATTCACTCAGAAGGGGGTTTTAGTGGGCGGAAGAAGTAGAAGGGTGGTAGACATACGCTTCGATACGGAGTTAATATGCCATTTCTGGAATTTTGGCGGCCATTTTGGAAAACGCCCTCTAGAGCATTACAATTTTGAAGTACAACCATCATCTTCCCCAAAACTTTCTTTCTTTCTTCCCGAGATTATTTCAATTTGAACCTACTAGAATTAATGTAGGTCCTCAAATGGCATGTGTGCCAAAATTTTATATTTAGAGCAGGAGCAAGGAAGTTTCGTTCAATCCCAGCTACGAAAGGCCTAACAGCATTGGTACTTAGATAGACCTTAGAAGTCACGGCTTGGGTATTTAGTACTCTATTTGTCATGTCAATTTTTTCACATAGGGCAATTAAGTTAAGTTACACAGGGTTAAAAAATTTAGAATGTCCCAATCATGTTGAAAATGTATGCATATGTCGGTCTAGCCTAACGATTCCAAAATGTCTTGTGTGGAACCACTTACCACCATTGGTTTTTGGAGTTATAGGGTAAAATGACTGAAATGGGCAAAAATGTCATCTCAACTTGTACAAGGGATGAATATGAAAGTTACTCCTAATTATATTAAATACTTGCAAATTTTGCCTGAGGAAAGAGGACTCACCAAATGATATTTTGGTTCATTTAAAAATTTTTACTTACCGAGATAAAGGTCAAGAAGGTAATCCATGGATTTTGTTGCCCTATGACTCTATTTTGCCACAATTCATGATGATGATGCATTGCAGACGGTACAAACTAAGAGAAGATATAGTAGCTTCCCACAATGCATTGGCTTCCAATGATGTTTGTTATTCAGGTTCTAATTGATTGTTAGAGATGAAACATGGTTAAATAATAACGTCCTGATCACCAACTACTTGCCTTTTTAAATGTTTTCTTCACTAACGATTCACATGACTACCTGTACAAAATCTCCATCGGAAGCAATGCATTGTGGGAACTACTGATATCTTCTCTGTACAAACTATTCCTTATTTTTACACATTGACTAGATGAACATAATTTTCATTTCTTACCAACATTATTGCAACTTCTGATTGTTCAAATGGAAATTGACCGTTTTCCTTTTAACTCAATTAGGGCCATATAACTCCAAAACTATGGTCATAGATATGGTACACACTAGACTTTCTGGGCATCCTTATGGCTAAACTGACAATATGGCATACATTTCAACAGATTGGTGCTTTAAAAAACCAACCCTGTGTAACCTTAAATTGCCTCCTGTTGAAAAAGTGACAACGCACATTTTGAGAGTACTAACGACCTGGCATTGATATAGAGGGTCCAGCTTCATCCTTTCCCGTGGGGATAATTTTGAGAGAAAGCTTTAAAAGTCAGACTTTCCATTGACATTTCTGTAAGGGCCCCTGTTATATGAAAATCTCTCTCTTACACCTTAAATAGTAGATTCCAATTGATGGATAGTTATTGGGCGGAGTTTGGACTTCGTCCATTACTCAAAATATGGACAGAATACCCAGAAAATCTTTGATTTCTTCCTCGCAATAATAACAAAAGAGAATGGATTGAAAGAAAACTGGCCAACTACAAAATAAAGTTACGGTTGTTCGTCCAGTCATTACTGATTGTGCAGTGTCTTAAAACATGTTAAGTACCATAGGCCTATAAAATAGGTTTTTTCGCTTTTTGATAGAGTGCACTGATATTCCCAAGCACTAAGCGGAGATTGCTCTTTGTAATTGAAATTAATTTTTAAATTATATTACTTATAAATACAGTGTGTATAATTTGGTTTATTTACTTTATTTTATACTATGTGAAGCATAGTGTGTCTACCCAGAATTTGGTTTTAAAAAAATGCATACCACAACATATCAAAATTTTAGAAGGCTTCAGTCACGCCGGTGTGTTACAATGCAGAACTCTTTAATCTTCACTATTCATAAAATCAGCTTTCACCTTATTTCAATGAAACTATTTCTGGATTTAGTTTGCGCTTTCTTTGAACATTCTGGGGTTTATGCTTTGACTATTGATTGGGACTGTGAATGGCCAACAGATCAAGCGCACATCATACTACAAATACGCGGACTAAAGTTTTTATATACTAATCCCCTCAATTCATACCTCCACCTACAGAAAAGTAGAGGCTATTCCACTATCAGCTGGAATCTAGTATAACTAAAGACATCCTAAAAAAGGGAGTCTACACCCCTGACTTTTGTCTGTCGAGTTCAAGTATTATACATTATGGGATATATTTGGAAGCGGTGCGCATTTCGACACGTCATCATTTGTGGCGATCGACTGAGTATTGCTGTCCAAGAGCAAAAAGTAATGCTTTTCCCGAAGTACTACTTGGGGACTTGTCCGGTAATATATCCTCTGACAATATCACAACACAAAGTCCTAAAACTGGCCCAATAAGAGTTATTCAAAGCTTCAGAACCAACGTTTATCTTTCGCTTTTTAAATACTAAAAAAAAAACTCCCGTATTTCCCCGCAAATACAAGATAACGAATATTAAGAAATTTTTTCACTTAAAGGTGGGTTGTTTCCGATTTATGTGTATTGGTTTCTCCTACTGGATATGAGAGCCCTGGCACTTGCACATATCCAACCCCATCAAGTACCGTGGGCACCAAACTTGCGGTTTTGTGGGTACGAACGCAATAATGCAGTTGGCAAATGCCCTATTCAATACTGTGGCTAATAAAGTGGTTAACCACTAAAACTGCTGTTTTTTATGTAATATCTTGGGACTGAAATGGATTCGAGGGCTAAATTTCAGGAAGACATGAGAAAAATACGGCCTTCATATGAGTAGCAAAATCGATACTACTTCCGGGTAAATCCATGGGGTGGTCCCCAAAGACGGAACACTGCCCCCGTTAATTGCGAAACTGTGCGTATGTAATTATAAATTTCATTGTATTTCACAGAATTGATCAAAAGAAACGTTTCCAATGGTGATACAAGTGTATTTCGCTAAAGAGTGCAATAAAATATTTTTTTTTTTTGTCTTCCGGTTTCAAACATGTCAACCAGAGATTTTGTGTTACAAGTGACGAGAGGCATTGCAGTCCTGCCTGGTAAAACGTGATAACGCAACATTGACCTCAACAATCAAGGCCTATCTCACAATCTATTGATCTCAAAAATGGGAATCATCCGCTTATATCTGCTTGAAAGTACAAGCACTAGATTTCTGTTGTCCATCCTCCTATCCTTCCCCTACCCCTCCATATTCGAACTATATCCCATAATGTAAAATATGATGTACGGTTTTAAACTTGACAAATTTCAGGGGTGGGAGTTATTTTTTGGGATTGTGTTTAGTACTTCTGGTGTCGTCTCGCACGTGTTGAAATGTTGACGCATCGTAAAATATACCATTATTACTCAATTTCATCCTCGCTCAAATGTGCATTTGCTTCTATATCCCTTACGTTTTTTACGAGAAAAAATGGCAAGCCGACGATCTTTGTTAAAAGGGCGGGTAGCGTATTTGTTGTTGTTAGATCTATGGCCACTTTCCCGCTGAACACAAGGCAGGGGTACGCTCCGTGATTTTGAGAATTGCCAAAATGACATTTAGGGATTTAATGGATATAGCGTGCCCCCGTCCCAAAAGGCAATCACATTAGTGCTATAATTTCCGCAATTATTTTTAAAAATCTTCAAAGTTTTTGTGTTATATCTCAATTCACAACCTAACGCTTTTTTGGCCAATCGATATACAATTTTCGTCCGATTTGCTTGTTTGCTTTTTGAGAATAAAGGTGATTACATAAGTACACCAACAAAATAAACGTTTCCAATATTGCCAATGATAAATACACAATACATAATCACAGCATGCTTAGGGAATAAAAAGATCTTCGCTTTTCTTTTATTTTTCTTTCCTATCCTTACCACTGTGTTTCTGTTCAATACTTAACTCACTATCAAGTATGATATCTTAACATACCCTAAAAGTTAAAACCAAAAGCAACCTCAATAAGGACAAACATTCATAATGTTTAAATACTCCAAGAATTCCTACAGACTATGTCCTATATATATACATTTTTCAGGTGGACCCTGTAATTTTTAGCAATCATTATTTGTGGTCCAGAATTCCTATTCCTATGGAAAAGTTGTTTTTTTTCCAAGGGGTCCACGCTCCCCTCATGCACCACCGGGAGCGTGGACGACATAAACGGTTAAGAAACGAGTTAGCGATCAAGTAGCAAAAGCCAATCTTATGATCATTATCGTATCGGCGAACTCAAGTTGTGCGGAGTAGATCCAAAGAAGAAATCGCGTGGATCAAAAGGTCATCCCGCCATCCCAGTGAAACCATTCTTCATTTAACTTCATCCGTCCACCTGCTTACATCCATTCTTGTTCTTTCTGGCAAAGAAGAACGGTCTTCTACCCGGCAGTTACGGGTGTGGAATAGGAGGAACCATCGTACAACGACAACAGAAATAAATGGTGGTGTCCTTATCATAGATTCCCTCCGTTACTGCACCGTGGACTTCGTTTTAATAAGCATTCTTCGTCATCCCAATTAACGTAACCTTCTTTTAGACCTTAGGGAAAAGAAGAACAAGACCCATTTAGTAGTGTTGCATAATTTGATCGTTTACTTTCTCTTTAAAGTATTATAGTGCATATGTTAGAAAGAAGGGATTTTGAACTGAATACCCGATTCTACTCACCGGTGGCGCAGGACGCCAAATTTCTGCCCGGTTCTGTCCGTCCCTAAAGAAATAGTTCCACCATCTCACAAAAATGACACATGAAAAGCATCAACCGATTGGAACAGCCATTGATGAGTGCAGATAGAGCGCAGATATGAACACTGCTGCTAATTCATACTGGAGACACGTTAGAATCGGGGATCTCCTATACTAATTGTTCTAAATTACACTTTTAGAATAAATCTAAATACACTAAATACACTATGTGTCAATAATTGTTTTATTGATCAATGGAGGATATGCTGACTACAAATCAAATCATTTTTGGGTGACAATAAGAATTTTTGTGAGCTTCATCATCATTCACATGTATGTTTCCTAGCCGATTACCTATGTAACTGTGCAAAATCTATTTTTTTTAAATTGGGAGCGCTCTTAAAGCTGTGTTTTCTTTAATGCCTGAAGGATAACTCTATCCTATTGTCGACGGCAGTTACAATCTTCTCTGCTGTAGCATGGGAAGATTTATACTAGTGTAAATGACAAGTCCTTTGAATTAGGGTTTCTATTTACAAAAGTCAGTGTACCCGTACGTAATAGAGGCCCGGTACCGTAGATTTGTAGTATTTCTATACTAGTTAATGGACATTTAATTTGATTGGAAATGGTCTCATGAAGTTTATTTGATATGCTGTTCTCTGCAGGATATTTAGGAAACATCCTAGCTAGCTCCTATATCTCTAAGGGGCCTTGGCAGGGGCGTAGCCAGGTGGGGGGGTGCAGAGGGGGCAGAGTGCCTCCTCTGAAAACATTTTGAGCGGAAATCAGGACAGAACACGGATATTCCTGTTAAATCAGCCCCGTTTTCGGATTCTTTTGCACTGCGACCGGGAAATTATTTGCTTGATCGGGACATTTGTTGCACCTACCGGAAATTGCCCCGTCAGAACCACCGGGGCTGGCTGACGACGACGCTCCTGGCCTTGCGAACTTTATATACGATGTCAATATGGTCCGGAAATAACTTACCAGCTGGACAAGATGAGCCTTTCTTGTAGACACAATATTCTCCAGGTGGAAACGCCCAATCGTATTCATCTTCGTGGGCGTTAACCTTGTTGCAGAAATTCAACTGTACCATACTCCAGGTGTACGGTCCTTTTAGATGACAGTCCTTTGGCCAGTCATTGGATGGCAATATATCTTCCGTATCCTGAATGCGATAGCCAATGTGCCAATAGAAAGGCGTGCCCGGACAGGATAAAGTGTTGTCGACCATGGGCAAGGAATATGTACCAGCGGGCCATGTGATTGGTATTTGAACTATTGGATCTGTAATGTATGAAACATGGAGAATGGATGGGTTTAATGTATTGCTTTAAGCGTATGCATTTGCATCTGCCGATGAAGTATGAACACACCATAAGGAGTGACTCCAAAACTAAACCACCGTTGCTCCCCGGTTACGTCCAGTTCATGCCGGATGATACCGGTTTCTATTGCTGTAACAATTAAATATGTTCAGTCACCATACCACTGTAAAATGGCAGTTGAAGTTTTGAGTCATTCTTTTACTACTGCGTACTTTAAGGCTAAAAAATCTGTTGCACTACTTTGTTGGTAGGTATTTTCAAATTAATGCATTCGACAGCAATTGATGAGGCAGTTTACTCCGCGCTCATTAATTTGAAATCGATTCGCCTACTATCGATCCATACCGATTACCGAGCATCGCAATGATGTTTTTCTTTCATGCAGTTTTACGTTTTAGTGTCTTCTATAACTATTTTTTTCTGTTCGCCTTATTGTTGAAAATAATTATTGTTCTAAGTTTTTTTTCACAAATCAATTATGTATTTTAATTATCATATCAGAATCAGCATAGGAAACCTTGATCTTCTCTTATAAATTTTCCATCATGGCGAAATCCTGGTCCGCATGTTGGGGTTTGGCGATCATCCGTAAATTAGTTGCGAAAAAATAACATATTTGTCATACAGCGTGAGTCAAAAGTACTACCCTTCCTTGATAATTTGTGATATTCCATGTGACTAATACTTTCATGAATGGTTGTAACATATGAATAGAATACAATGTATGGGGTTATGTGCATGGAGGACTGCACAGGGGACAATTCCTTAAAACCATGTCCAAATGTTGATTGCGCCAGTAAGCCATAGGTAGTAAAAAAAGATGAAAACATCACATGATTCGACCCAGTGGTTTCGGTGTGTACACAGGCCATAATGGGTAATGTATGCTTCAAGAGCCCATTTTCTTAAAGTACTTCGTGGCGGGGGTCCCCCTCCATGCACCTACACCCAAATTTGGTATCAAAGATGCATGAAGATGTAATCTAATCAAATGTTTACAACCTGCATGAAAATTTAGTCCCCATGGAATAACTCACAGCTTATCAGAGTGTATACTTGGTTTTTTTTTGACTCACGCGGTATAATTGTACTCTACATGTAGCTAACTACAACAGAATACGATGTTAATCTCGGTAATATACCGTTTAAAGTCGAATTTTCCAAGCACCCCGATAATTGCGCCGACAACAACAAACTGTTTTACAACATGTGGATGCGACTGACGCGGCAACTTTTTGTCTTATACGTTCTCTGTTTCTCGACATGCGATGGTCCTGGTATATATTTTATTGGTTGGTTTGACTCATTCAACGCAGAGATACCAGGCGTGACTGGTGTTTTGATATCTTTGTATGATTCCGAAAATTTCCAAAGTTCTAAACAGTCTTCATTATGCCAATTGTAATTTTTGACACAAACTTGATCCGCTTCTACATCAGGTTGACTTATTTTCTTCTGTCATCATAATTAATAAGGAACCGATATTGGCAATTGGAACTTTTTAAAAAATGCAAAAAATGCCGTTGTTAATTGTGTTTAACGTTTAGAGCTTGTTTTTAATAAGAGTTGAAATCATTCCAGTCAAGCTCATTAGGCAGAGGGCTGTTTTAGCAACGTGTTCTATAAAATTCTTAACAAGTTATATATCACTTCAGAAAAAAAACATCCACTTGCTTACTTACCTTCTGAAAGTACAGCTCCTATCCATCAGAATAACCCGACAAGGCCAGTTTAATGTTCTGTTGCTTTTTTGCCAGAAGCTGATTTGAACTACACAAACCGTCGGCAATATATCTATCCATCCGTTGCCAGTATCGTCTCAAAAGCGTTAAATATGGACACCGTCTTGATTGCAATGGGCTGTGAAAGGGTGTCATCGCCGAATTGCAGCGATTCGGTGAGTTCGCTGACAGCTCTAGGTCACAAGGTCACCTGGGTTCCGGTATGGTTCCATATCTACTGTAATAATGCCGCTATCAGACGTGTATGCGGCATCATTCTGCAATTGAAGTTGGGTGCGATTTTAATGTTACCAACGCATCCATTGAAGTCTAAATCAAGAACAAAACACGACAGCCTATACAAACAAACCACCGGGCACCTAACGCACCAACGCAATCCCTAATAAATCCCACGCACACGTGTTGCAGACACAGCTATACAGCACACAACCGACTCCACCCATTCAACACACACCCGCACACACCACGACTGCACTCATGCACTCCCTCTTACACCTATAGACCCTATGTAATACACGTCACACTTGGCGATTAACATAAAATCCTTTTTGAATTACAAAATCTTCCTTGCCCGCGTGGAAATACCAAGAGTAGAATAGATTACCTGTACAACTTGAACATCTCTGGCATTAAATAACGGTTATGTATGTAGCCAAGTAATGTTATTTTTAGTCGTGTCCACACCTTTATTACAGGTATTAACTAATACCGATGGAATTAAAAAAAAAACAATCCACTAATTCCCCTCCCCGCCTATTGTACCCTATGTAAAATCGTCCTCCACATGCGGTCGGCCTAGTCACTTAGGTCCCATCCTTCACACCACTAATAGTCCGTATAACAGGGCCCTACGTGTTTTGTTAACACTGGTCACAATTAAGTCCGACAGAGCGTATGGTCGTGCATGTCCACACGTACTTTACTAATACCGGTCGTAAAGTACGACCGGACTTAACCCTGTCTCTTCGGCATAATCGTAGGACTTTAAGGCCTGTTAAGTCCGTAGAGTGCGATCACAGGAAATTGTATACCAAAAGTAAAAACGATCAATTAGGTCCGGTATTAAGTGACTTCGTCCGACCGCATGTGGAGACGATACAATATTGGGTACAATAGGGGTGTGAGGGAAGTAGGTGGATTGGTTTTTTTTAATTACATCGGTATTAAGTATACCGGGTATAAAACGTCGTGATGGAACGACTTATATTGCCCTACATCATGGCGCCTATTGCATAGGGTCTCTTACACATGCGCGAAATGACTCAAACCCGTTGCATGGTAGACTGACACGGATAGGGGGGGGTAGTTCCATGCCTATGCATACCTCGTCAATGGACGATTATTTACAGTACTCAAAAAACTCGGAAACCATCATTACAGGGAGATGACGCTTGAATCTAAGGCAGGTATTTTGAAAGGGAAGCTAAGTTTAGACCCAACATACTCTAAAAATGTGCTGTAACGGGTGAGAAAAATCCTCATGGATGGGCCGAAACTGCCCATCCAAGAGGAATTTTCTCACCCGTTACATTTAACTTTCGCAGTATTTTGAAAGGAATGTAGGACTCACCCTTGTTTAAACCCGGGTCTAAAGTTAGACTCCCTTTCGGAATACCAGCCTAATAGTTTTCGAATGAGCAATATTGTTTTGTTTTGTTTTTCTTAAATAATATTCTGTGAATGTTTCCTGACGTGTTAAACCAATAGCGACGTCACTGAAAATTATAGGATTTCTTGGCCGCCACTGCCTGTTTTTTTTTTTTTTTTTTTTAAGACTCTTAATTCACACCATTCCTACCAACCTTTGAATACATTATCCGGCTTTAATCGGTAATTGATTATCTTGTGAATGAGCAACTAACTTCAAAAACACTCCATTCGTGCAAAATAATGGAGCAAAAAAGCAATAGGGTGACGTCCCAGATGTGTGTTAAGTCGGATATTACACTCGTAACTCTCCATTCGTGGCTGAGAATGGCTTCGGGGCTACGCCCCTCAGCCAATTCTCAGCCACGAATGGAGAGTAACTCATGTAATATCCTTTACTTAAATCGTCGGACTTAAAGCCTAGTTAAGTCCGATAGAGTGCGATCACACGGCAAATTTATACCAAACACTAAAACCGATCGATTTAGGTCCGGTATTAAGTGACTTATGTCCGACCGCATGTGGAGACGATTACAATAGGGTACAATAGGCGTGAGGGGAATTAGTGGATTTGTTTTTTTTAATTCCATCGGTATTAGTTAATACCGGTAATAACGTCGTGTGGACACGACTTATCTTGCCCTACATCATGACTGCCTATTGCATAGGGTCTATACACATGGCGAAATGACTCAACCAGTTGCATGGATACAGACTGACAACGGCTATTGGTTAGTTCCATGGCCTATGCATACCTCGTTCAATGAAGATTATTTACAGTACTCAAAAAACTCGGAAACAATCCTTACAGTGGAGATGACGCTCTAAATCTAAGGTAGGTATTTTGAAAGGGAAGCTAAGTTTAGACCCAACATACTCTAAAAATGTGCTGTAACGGGTGAGAAAAATCCTCATGGATGGGCCGAAACTGCCCATCCAAGAGGAATTTTCTCACCCGTTACATTTAACTTTCGCAGTATTTTGAAAGGAATGTAGGACTCACCCTTGTTTAAACCCGGGTCTAAAGTTAGACTCCCTTTCGGAATACCAGCCTAATAGTTTTCGAATGAGCAATATTGTTTTGTTTTGTTTTTCTTAAATAATATTCTGTGAATGTTTCCTGACGTGTTAAACCAATAGCGACGTCACTGAAAATTATAGGATTTCTTGGCCGCCACTGCCTGAGCTTGCTTAAAACTGTGTTTTTAAATAGACGCAGTAAACCCGAGAAAACGTTAAACTAATTGGTGAACAAGGTCAACTACGTGAACCAGTCCACCCACGTCTAAGCTCCTTTGTTTTCACCCTCTCAAGGTGAATACGCGCACTCCTTTAGATACATCAAGTCTGATCCCATTTTATTAGTTAGAGTTTCAAATTAGAGAAGTTAGAGATCAAATTACACCCATTTTATTGCAATTTTAAAAGTGACCACTTGAGAAAACGTTTATTTTGTGTTTCTTCTTTGAGGCTAAAGTCCATACACTTAATATTATCAAGAGACACATGCGCTTTTCGAAAAGAGTGCACCCTCACAATTTTCCAAAAATTCAATTAATTGTGTTATGTTTAATTTCTTTCGTCAGAAGTAAAATCACACGAACCACCATCAAAACAAAAAAAACAGAGCTTCGTTATAATTTACATAGTCTTATATTTGTGCGTATGAGTTCTTGAAGTTCAATACCTACTTCTTTTACAGCCTTCTGTACAAGCTTGGTCCTTGTACTCCTATATCGCTCTTGGGATCTTCTTCCTACTTCAACCTGGATAATAACATCCTGTAATGACAAATATTCATGTACAGCTTATGGTCAGTTATGGTTATTCACAATGTAGTAAGTTCTCGCCTAGTCTTAGGTGTAAATTGTCCTTAACTGTCCCTCTTTTAGAATGATCTAGTCTTACTCTCACTCCCAACACCTCGGTGAAATCAAACGCAGATGCAAATGGATGTGCATAAGGTGGAATGTAAGATTAGGAGCTAAAGTGATCTTTGAGACCTTCTAGGTTTTGGGACGTGGTTGATTTGTTAGGTGTTCAGAAAGTGAGCTCCATTTTAACTGTTCTCTGATCAAAGGAGGATTTGAATACGTGTCTGTTGACTTGCAGCTCCTGATCACTATTTAAATGACTTCGTTTGATTCGGTGGTAGGTGGAGTGAGTACCCATTGCCTTTGTTTTGTTTTTTTTTGGTTTTTTTTTGTTTTTTTATTGTTTTGGTTTTGTTTTCTGTCTTCTTTTCAAAGTCATAGTTTTAAACTCACAGTCTCCCCACTTGTCAAGAAACAACATATACTCCGTGTCCGCATATTGCTCAGGTAATGCGCATGCGTCGGTCACAAAATCCTGCGAAAGTGCGTATTTATCATATTTTGCCAGTTCCTCCGTAAATCTGGCTCGTCCAAGATTACAAACTGTTTGCTGATCATTGAAGACGAAGTTTCCACGTTCCGTTGCCTGAAGAATTTGTTCAAAACCTATTAAAACAAAACAAATTCAAAATATTTTCGTTTTGTTGTTCGATAATAATAATTAGACGTAAGCATACGGCGTAAAAAACTTTAGCTATGAAACGCAGAATATTTGTAACCATCTGTACCAACCAAACCGTACAGAATGTCATACCGTGGACAGAATTGCCAGCAATGAAAAATATCAACAACTAATTAATGTGAATTACAACTCCCTAGGAAGATATAAACTATATACACTAAATATGTAGAGGTTAAAAACAAGTTTCGGAAAGATAACACGTTTCTCTTTTTCAAGGTAACAACACATCATTAAGGGACTAGTGTATAAGGCCTTGCACACTCCCGTTAGTGCCACCCCCGAAAACCACTTTGCCGGTAGAACTTTTACCTAAACTCTGGTCATTTATGGGGTACATCAACACGACCACATAACAGGAAAAAAAAATTAAAATCTGTTGTACCGATTCAAAATGGCGACCCAAAAACCGATTTTTTACAACGCGCACCCAATTCTCCGGCCAAAAAAAACACTTTCCCGAAGGAATTTTTCCATAAAATTTGGCTCATAATAGGGGAACATAAATGCATTTACATTGCTGAAATAAAAATTTTAAGTTACACAAGTACGATTTAAAGGGCAAAACAAATTTTGAATAGCACCACCAAAATGCTTAATTATGGTAATTAGCATAATAACGCCATGGCCGATTTGATCTTTTTTACCAAAATATGCGCAACTGCTATTTAGGCAATTACAAAAAAAATTTGGGCAAAAATAATTTACCCTTAAAAATGGCGCACGAAAAACAAAATGTTGGGTCCACTTGAAACCCACGTATACACTTAAGTGTTATACAACAGATTTGAAATGCAACAGATGTTACTTGTGTATCATACAGTTGAGTACTTAACATAACAATGGAATTTATATATAACGCGCCTTTTACAAAAAGTAGACAAAGCGCAAAAAAAAAATTAAAAAAAAATTAGATACTGGGGAAAAGGTGTGACTTAAAGAAGGCTTCTAAAAGTGGTGATGTTACTCTGATTCCTGATACCACTGGGAAGATCATTCAAGAGACGGGGCGCGCGCAGCGATGGAAAAGGCGCGGTCGCCAGCCAATTTCTTAGCCCGAGGGACATCAAAGGTGACAGCAACATCAGATCGAAGGGCATAAGGTGTCTTTTGGATATGAAAGTAAGAGGAAATATAACTTGGAACTGAGAGATGGAAGGCTTTATACTTTTGAAGAAGAGTAATGAAGAGAGAAATGAAGCCAGTGGAGAGACTGGAGGAGCGGTGAAATGTGAGTGCGTTTGGGTTTCATGAAAATAAGAGTACTTACGCTTGCTCGCAGAAAATTCATACCCATCAAACAGAGAATTTGAAATATCTGCAGTGGTTTAAAGAAAAAAGAAAACGGAAAGTTAAAAATACAACTGAAGCAAGATGTAAGCAGGTCAATTTAAAACGGAACTTGAAAGGGGGATGATGGCAATCAGCTGAGCATAACGTTGGCAAGTTACATTGGCCCAAATTGTAGCCGTAAACATTTGAACAATTATTACCTGCTTCCACTAAAGTCGCCAGGGTAGTTTAGGAGAAAGAGCTCAATAACTTGTGTGAAATTTATAGAAAATATAAGAATGTCAAAGTCGAATATTTATTTTTAATGAACAAAGCCAAGTGTACTGTTTACATGTGATATATTTCATTTTAGTAGGGTGCAGTTGGATCATCGTTCGTTGCATAAGGTTGCGGGTTCGAGTCCCGCTGGCGCCAGTGTATTGTGCACTTGGGCAAGGCACTTTACCTCGCTTGCCTCTCTCCACCCAGGAGTATAAATGGGTACTGGTTTATGCTGGGAATGTAAAACATCTCGCTGTGCGGGAGGCGAACCGCTTCTATGAGACCATATGGTCCTTAAGCATGTGTTATCTGGAGAAATATTCTATATACACAAATGTATAGACCATATGGCAAATATGGTCCTAGAGCAGTATTGACTTAGAATATTTCTCCACTGCCAACTATACTCTAACTATTCACGTTTTTCTTAACTCAAAACTTTCATTATCTTTAATTTGCTGCAAAAATAATTCCAATCGGTTAAGTATAGGCCAAGCTACAGTCTTTTGAATCAAGTAGTCAGCTTTCCCACTATCCTCTGATTCCCATCTGAATGCACGGCGGCCAACTAAGCAAATGACCCCCAAAATGATATGTTTATGTCAAATAAAGTGGTATCTTTAAGATGTAAAAGCCAGTGATAATGGTAAGTTTTATTCGAAACACTTTTTCAAGATGTGGCATATATTGGTCTACAAATATAGACAATACTTTAAACCACAAAAGGTTGTCACCGATGTCTGTTCCTCCATATGGTATGATCCATTCAACTCCTCCAGAAACTGATATATGTATCAAGTTAATTTTTTTCAAATAATTTTTATGAGTGATGATGACGTAGAAACATTAAAAGGGCTTTAATGGTAAATTGTGACTGCTTTTTGTAGGGTTAAATAGCGTCACATTTTATTCTGCAGTCAATAGATAGACCGCGTTTCTTCTGGACACTGATTTGCTTCTCTGAACGCCGTTATTTTAATGTGAATCCGTGGACAGAGCGCAAAACCGACTACTTGATTCAAACGACTGTAGCTAGGTCTATACCTAACTGATGTGAATGATCTTTGCAGCAAATTAAAGATCATGAACTATGCCTTCAGATGATATCAAAAAATCAAAATGGCGGACACAATTAGGGTCATTTTTTTTTACTCACCCTGTAGTTCTAATCTTACACTATAAAATACTCTAAATGTCATACGACAGTCCTGGCAGCAATTCCATCAACAAATTACCGTAAATATTACTCTATTCTGGGAAATTAATTTAATCACAATACTTAAAAACATAATGTAAAATTGTAAATGTGTAGAGAATACAAAACTCACTGACAAACACCATAACTTAATAGTCCTATCCACAAATATCAACCAAATGTTTACGTTGCATAATACTGTGAAGTACAGTTTGTTATTATGAATTTGAATAGAAATCTGTAGAAGCTGTATTTTACGATATTTTGTTGGCAGAATTGCTGTCAGAATTTTCCTGTTAAATTTACAGTATTTTTCCTGTAAATTTTACCACGTATAATTGAAATTTAATTGAGTGATTAAAAGGCCTGGGAAAATTGGACATAAAATTTACAGTATTTTCATGTATTTCCAAATTAAGCTAAACTCTGATATTTTAAAGTACATTGTACTGTATTTTTTACAGTGTACATACGTTTGTGTGCATCATTTTGATAAATTTGAATTGAAACGCCCAACACAATCGATTTTCCATTGTTTGGTGCGAACGATCGATAATGGGCTGCTGGTATTCTTAAGAGACTTCTTAGAAAACAAATATAATTCAAACATTTTATAATGGTATCTGCCGTATTAGAGGAGGAGCTCGGACCCATGTCAAACATCCTCGTTTAACCCCTCACTACTGAATACATAAAAGGTTTGCCCCTTTTGTATTAGTATGGACCCTACCACTAATCAATGCTAGGTAGGTAGTACTCTCATTGTGGTATCAGCTTTTTTAATAGGGGCCAATTACGTTTACACAGGGGTCACATTTTTTAAAAGGCTCCAATCCTGTTGAAATTTAGGTCATAATTGTCCTTCTAGGCCAAGGATTCCAAAAATGTATAGTTTGTACCACACTCTTACCCATTGGTTTGGGTTTGGGAGTTCAGGGTTAAAATGGCTAAAATGTAAAATGGTTCAATTTCATTTGTACAAATTTTTTAAGTAGAATACTCCTCGTTGTTCTACGCCAAAATACTGCTATCTCCACGGCGCGGCTAAAAAACATACATTTATTCTCATTTTTAACTTCCATTTTGATAAGAAGCAATTCTTACCGGAAGATTCAACGTTGGCAAGTAGTTTGGTCTGGTAGCTGTGTGTCCCCTCAAATACAGCACCAATTTCGACCTCATTACAATCCCCTAGTGGCGCGAACACAACCTCATCTGGTATGGAATACCTTCTGTCGGTTGACAGGTTATTATCCTCGAAAGTAAGCTCAAAAATCCTCCCGCGTACTCCTGGGTCTTGGTTGCCAAGATTAACATCTTCGCCATCGGGGTTTCCATCCAAAATGTTATAGCCTCTTCCTAGGAAACGTAGACTGGTTGGTGTACTGGCCGATGCCGAAACAACGGCTAGGATCAACGCAATGTATATTGATAGCATCTGTTAATTTTATCAACATTTTAAAGAATAAGTTTCAGAATATCAAAAATGTAGTAGGCCTGTTATGCACAAAACTGAATAAAGGTAATCGATACAGCTCAAGAATATTGCAATTTTGGGAAACAGGAGCGCAACTCTCCATGGACATTCTTTTTAGGAAACACCAACATGATTTATGTGAGGGAGCAAAAGTCGTCCCGGTAATATATCTACAGCGGCAAATGCAAGACGGGAGCTCGCGAACGTCGCGTTAGTTCAATTTACATTAATTAGGTCCAAATTCAGGCCAAAATTGGTTACAATCCATCTCTTTTCGAACTCATTTATTAACACCTTTATTCAAAATAAGAAGCTGTTAGTAACATATTAATAAAATTATGGTAGATTTTATCCATCTAACTACCAGAGCTTTTTAAATCGATAACTCCATTGTTACTATTTACCTTTGATTGGCCCGAGCAGTTGGTATGCGTATCGCGTGGACGCGTACACGCTGTCTCATCGCTCGTCTCATATCTCAAGCGTTTAAGAATACGTGTTAAAAGGGGCGCTTGACTAGTCGTAACTACTGTTAAGTTAGTCAAGCAGACTTGACTAACGATTATGTTGATCCTGACTAAGATTTATTTGACGTTGCATCGACGGTGGACTGACTAATGTACAAGTTATTCAAAATGAGCACCATCTCAACTAACTTTATCTTTATAGTCGGACTGTGTTTTCTGTGTTGAGTAAAAGAATATAAGAAGTATGAGGTACCCATTACAACAGTTCGCAATAACTCCGTTGTTTGTTTCAATCCGACGAGGATGAGGGATATGTTTGACATCTTTCACGGAGTTCCTATTCTGTTCTATGGTTTCTTTTACGATAACTTTTAAAATAGAAAATATATTTTAAATACTTACAGTTCCGAATGCTGAATGGAACTTCCGATGCAAGAAGATGAAAAATAACGAAATGTAATTACAGTTCAGCAGCTTTAACAATGTGGATTCTCTGATTAACTATTTGATAATGAAGTTTACATTTTCGATAATATTTTCGTTATATATAGAAAACTTTTCATAATACAATTTGTTTTATGATAATGACCGCTGCTGAAACACGCGATGCGATGTAGTTATCTCGAAAGCAAATACTCTCTATCAAAATTATTGTATCAATCCATACTCTTTCAAAGTTTTAATTTTCTCTTCGCACTTCAATATATCACCAAGTTTCGTAGCGTCGTTTTGGAACGGAAGAGGGTGCGTTTGATCATGTGAAACTCAACACCAATAAGAACAAATTAGAAAAAGATATCCTGTTTCGGTAACTCCTTCCTGTAATTTCTGCACGAAATAATCAATATAGACATGTTTATAGCGATGAATAGGGTTAATAGGCTTCATTAATTTCTTCATCTTGGTCTTACACCCTAGTATTTCTAAAAGGAGAGGGGATAGGAGAGCAACCAATAAAGCATACGAAGGAGTAATCTTGATCAACGGAATTTCACTGTTTCATCAGCTATCCATCCACCCATTTATCCACCAATTCACGTGTATGCATACGCATGTATGCATCACATGTAGGCGCTGTTCTTGTAAATAAAAAATCGTACAGTTAGTCGGCAAGTCACCCAAGTACTATTGTTCACACTAAAAATTGTTGGACAGGGTCATTTTACATGGGCTTTCACAAATACAATAGGCTAACGACCTTGCTATTGTCCACATTCCCTGCACACGTGTGCAGTTCAAATCGATGGAAGCTAGGCCCACGTTATATCATATGCGAATTCAATTCATTGATGCCAGTATATGTAAGGTTTTACATTTTCCGTGGTCTTCGCTTTCTCAAAAGAGATAGAGTTACACGTACACAGACCTTTTTGCAGCACACAATTTAATTAATGATTTGGGATGCTTTAAAATTTTGTGGGATTTCTAGAACTTCAGAGACCACGCTTTTTCAAAACTTAAAATTTGTCGCTTTTAATTCGTTGTTTTTAACCCCCAAACACCCTTTCACGTCATTTTAGATCAACTTAGATATGTAGTTGACATTCCGTAACAATAATACATGATTTTATAATGAATTCAGGTATTTTGGACCTCAAATCAGGACATTTTCTAGAGCGTTTTCGACCAGATATTGAGGTCACAGCGATTGTATTGTCTTCTCGTGTACAAGAAAATAACGCATGTCGGCGTGACCTCCTAATTGACTGCGTGTAAAACTAACACGCGGACAAACATCAATTAGAGCAGGAGCAGAATATCATAGGGGTCTTATTTAAGGAGTTCGTTTACCCCAGTAAAGAAAAGGTTTAGCACTTTGGTAGTTAGCATGGACCCTTTATATCAATGCTAGGTAGTTAGTGCTCTAAAATTGTGGTAGCACTTTTTCAATAGGGACCAATTTAAGGTTACAAACGGGGACAACGTTTTAAAATGCTCCCTCAAGTGAACGTATGCCATATTGTCCAGGTCATAAGAGTCCCAATTCCAAAAAGTGTATAGTTTGTACCACTTACGACCACTGGTTTTGGAGTTATAGGTAAATACGAGAAATGGTAAAGGTTAATCTCAATTTGTATAGGGGTTCATCTTTAAAAGTTAATCGGTCATATTTTAAAATACTGGACATTCATTACCTGAGGGAAAGAGACTCCCAAACGTATAGTTTTGATATTGATAGAGGTTTACTACTTACCGACAGAGGGGGCAAAGGAGGTCAACGCCACCGCAATTTGTACATTATGTTGTCCTATGACCTATTTGTCGCATAATATGACAAAAATAGGCATTGCAGCTATTCTTACTTTGAAATCGTTAAGCCAGCTGTGAACAAGTTCTGTTCATTTTTTAACCAAAATTGAAGAACTTCCGGAATTTTGACCCGTGTACAAATGGAACTAACTACCAAAGGTTAAACAATCTGTATTGGGCGGGGGGGGGGGTTAACGATGATCTTTGACCTGGGCCTTTGCTCCTACTCTAAATCTGGCAAATAGTCTAAAAACCATTGTTTAAAATCAACACACGGATTCTTGCGTTGTACTTCACAGGGACTATTGAAAACTCGCAGCCATTCTAATTCGCAGCCACTTTTGTATTTCTTTTACAAGCAACTGTGTGTTAAATGAAAGAAGCAGACCTTGGCAAACCAAAATTTATATTTCGAAAACTAGCGCCAATTTCAAAACTCCTATGTCAAAAGTTACTTATTCATATAGAATCTTTTGCAAGAAAAAATCAGAATTCCAAGTCACATTTCGCAGGAACTAACTAGATCTTTATCAGAGTACTGAAGCTCCACGCGTATGAACAGATCAATAGAAATTGCCCAACGAATAGGATGGATAATGAGAGTAATCCTCGATACTGGCTCTTCATTCCTCATCTCTCTCGTCAGTTACAGAAAGTTTTTTGACCTAAAAAATTGCAACAGAACAATTATTGTGTTATCATACTTCAAAATCACCTTCTCAAATACTTCTAAATTGTCACCCAATAATAAGTCAAAAGTCTAGAACAAATCAACAATTGGGAACATGTAAAAACTATGGGGGGGAGTGAAACAATCTATTTTTTTAAAACCTTACGCCTACTTATTCTCTGGTCATGATGATTAAACTGGTATCTTTGCCATAGCTATGGTCATATTGTTTCATGATGCATAGGCTCATAACGGTTTCAAGGTCACCCTGTGGTATCATTTCAGTGTTCTCCGATTTTTGACGAAACGAGTCTCAATTTGTCTGACTCATATCCTATCACAGAAAATGCATATTTGCTCAGCATTTGACATTTTAGTGTGTAAATAAGATGGCAATCATTAATGACCCCAATGGATATGTAGAATATTGTTACATGTATTACCTTAGGCTGACCAAATGGGAAATAGTCAGTATTATCTTTCTAGTCTTTTGGCGGACTTCTATCAAATAATTTTATGGACCATTTTTTTGGAAAAGAATAGGTGGCATTTCTGAAAATGTTACGCCGAGATTACATTTGAGACCCTATATTGCTCTAGATAACCCACAAATAGGAAAAACTATACTTTGTAGTCTTAGGATTGACCAACAGGCTAGTCTAGAGCCAGTACAATTTATACTATTTTATATCCCCCTGCCACCTTGCCACCCTGCAAATGCACGTTCCTTACTACTAATACCCCTTCTAGACTTTTGATTATGGTATTTCTCAGATCATTGTTAGGTATAACCAATGCCAAAATTGTTTTCTGTTCCAATTATTTGAAGTCAAACAACCATTATTTTATTAAATTTCTTGGCGCAACTGTCCTGAAACCTTAAACCTTGACCTGCAAATTCCTCTAAGACAGTCTTCGGTTTTACATTGCTGCAAGAGTGATAAACCGGTGTGAAAGTACTCTAGTCCGGCAGGTATCATAGCCTAGGCTCATAGACGACACCGGGATAACGCGTGAAACTAATGTTGCGGTGAAGACCTCAACTGACCGATTGCCCATATTTTTTCACCATTGTTCCCGACCGTTAATCCGGAGGACTATATACTCCTGCACCCCGGTATCATGAAAATAAGTATCCGTGTGACTGGTTCCACCGCCCCCACCTTGCTATTGTGTTTCTCAATTGCGTGTGTACATCAATTGTTTTAAGCAACCCAAAACCTCGTCTACAAGGTCAAAACGGTTATTCCGTACATTTTGACAGTCGCCGGATACTCTCTCCTGGAGACCCTAGTTTCTCCACACCGGTCTCTTCACCATCACCAGTCCCATGGAATATCGCTTTCAATTTGAAGATGGCACTATTGCTTACTCCAGAATTTGCCGCAACTTCGGTCTTGGGAATAACACGCTTCAATTCAAGTTGCTCTATTACACGATTTCCTTTAGTTTTTCTTGGCATCATAATGCTTGGATGCCTGGCTGACCACTTTGAAAAGTAACCAGCACTATGATTTAGTTTGACATCACTATGAGCTAGTAAAAATCGCCAATTCCTTGGCACAGTTCCGTAGCATTTTCATTAACCGATTGATATAAAAAATACACCCACTGTTTTTTGGGTATGATATATGATTCAGATCCCACAAGGTCAATTCACGTCAATGTATGTACCAAGTACAACGCAGGGAACGTTGTTTGGTAGATGAGCTATTGTAACTCATAGTGGCATTCTGGCCTATGGTTAAAACTCGCAATTGCTAAATACCCGCCTGGCAATTTATTTTTCTTCTACTTATTCCCAGGGGAGATAACCAGTCTAGAAAGTGATCCGTTACACATGTGGTGTTTGCTAAAGGCGTAAATGAACGACTTCCTTCCAAGGTTATACAACACGACCAAACACAAACAGGTCTCCATGAACCCATTTAGCCAAAAAAATTGTTTGATTGGGCCATAGATCACTTTTTAGAGTTGGGTCGTCGGGTCGGAAAAAAACTTTTTTTTTTTTTTAATATTTAAAAAAAAAAAAAAAAAAAAAAAAAAAAACTTGTTTGTTTGTTTGTTTAATCAAAGTTAATCAAACACTTAAAAATTAAGTTCAGATTTTAATCAAAAATGCATTCTTTACATTATGACAACCCAACTAACATGCTAAGCAACCTGTTGAAACAATCATCTTTTTTCGTTTCCAGAAAGTAAAATTAAAAAAGAAAAAAAAAACTTTTTAGGAATTTTCAAAAATTAGGGTCGGTATTCTTTTGCACCGTAAAAAAAGGAAAAAAAAAACTTTTTTCCTGAGTTTCAAAAATTGGGGTCGGTGCGAATGAGACAAAATCAAACAATTTTTTTTGGCCTTAAGTGGAAACAAACGGCGGGTCGTTTAGGAGAAAGTTGTTGCTGTTCTGGGACAGACGGTAGTTAGGATTGGAGCGGGGGAATGGTATAGCGTTTGAGAGGGTTTAGGGCAGTGAGCAGACGTGGGCGAGTTTGAAAAGGTACCCCACCCAAAAAAACACGAAACACAAACAAAAACAATCAATTAAAAAAAAACAAGAACAACCAAACATAACATCCGTAATGTGAAGTTCATGAAAATACGTAATGAAATTTGTCTTTGTATGTTGCATGTGTTTATTGTACATTAAATTGAATGTTAACAAATAATGAAAGTGTAAAGTGTGATTTGTATTCGTGTCACTTCATTTTTATGTCGAGGGTTTTGCTCACTGAAAATGAAAAGCCGAAGCTGTAGAGGAGTCGTTAAATCAATTACAATATCCTGGTCGCCCGCGGCATTCAAAATTTGAAATTGAAGGAATAAGTCGTAGAATTTTCATAGCTATTTTTTTCCAACTGAATAAATGACAGAAAAGGCAGACAGAAATGGCAGTGTTCAAAGATATGAAACCTATTCAGTACGTGTTTGTTGAGTGTCGTACGGCAGGTAATGACTAAAAATAGCCGATATGTCTATAGGGTTGCTTTTGGTCGTATCATTTAGGATACCGATATGTTACAACAGCAACATCTGATTTTTGATGATTTTGTTTTCGATTCTGATTAGAAATCAAATGATGGTCTTTGAGTACACTAATGTTATTGCGATATAAAAGTTTCTTAATGTGGTCTAATGTGAATATTTCAACTGAAATTTATTGCAGATTTCCTGGGGTCAAGTTTAATGATGATTGTGATTTCTGAACATGCCGTTATGACATTATTTGGTGTTCCTTACTAAATACGTATATTCAGTATGACGACATCTCAGATGAATGAATGAATGGAAACAGCGATGACCTTTAAGGGAAGTGACACGATAAAAGATCATATTATATAGACAGTCCAAAAATTAGAATAAATGAGGCCTTAAACCCAAAACTAATTGCAAACAGATCATTTCTCTAGAATTGTATGAGAGAAAACCTTTAAAAAACAATATATTAAACGTTGACCAAAATCAAAGGAGTGAGAACATATATTTTTTAGGGGTAAGGTTTATACAGGGGTCAAAACATGATAAGAACAAAACGCTTCAAAAAGTATGCCAACGTGTTCGTCACCTTTCCAGGATTAAAAAAGGTATAGTTTGCCCTATCTGCAGGTTGTAGTTCAATAGTTATGAGTCAAAATAGGTACAAAGTCACAATGGGGGTAAATTTTCAGATGTATCCGTTCGTTATAAAAATGGTGTCAAATTGTTCGTCTAATGGTACAGGGGCCGAAAATATACTGGTTGCACCATCCATGATATTCGTTGCATAATTTGAACGCAAAATGTGACTGGGGGCTACAGGGTATATGGGAGGTCACTAGTCATATAGCTCTGTAATTTTTATATAGAACGTTCAAACAAAGAATCTATTTGCATTATTTTACTTATCAAGTGGGACAAATTGAACAATTTACAGCCAGTCCGATCAAAATCGGACCATTCTATGAATTTTACCCCAGGATGACCTTGAACTGTTATGTGCCTATTGTACTGAAACTATAACTTACAGATAGGGCAAACTATACCTTTTTTAAACCTTAAGAGTAGCCCAATAAATTGGTACATCATTTAAATCAATTCAAACAATTCTAATTTTCCCCCTGTACAAATGTTTTCGCCCTTATTTCAACATGTTCCACTAGGTTGATTTTGATAAACTTTTAATATATTATTTTTGGACAATTTCACAGTATATTAACACCAAAATTGTTTCTGTTGCAATTTGTTTTGGGTCAAATCATAAAATAACTGGACTAATAGTTGGGTTTGACATTTCGAACCATTATAATCTTGCTTGAAAGGGACACGTGGAGATTTTCTAAGGGTACATTTTTTAATCTGAACTTGATTGATTAGAGCACCTACCGAGAGCGTTTTCAAGGTTTATTGAAGAAACAAGTAGAAAAGAAAATCCCAAACTAAGATTTGAACTTGCCTGCTATCTTAATCGGCCCTATCTTGCACGACAAAAGATACTTCAGGTGTGATTTAATTAATGGGTAGATATACTTGTATGAGAAAAACGGTTAAAAATTGTGTGCGAATTTTTCTGGAAATGTCTTCATGTCTTTTTAAGCTCCAATATATTTGTAGTTCTTTAGCTGTATTAGTCATGATATTTTATCTATTAACGAAGATGGTGCCCTAGCAGCATTTGTTGTTCACAAGACCTATTGCATCTGGACTGCCAAAGCCCTTTCTTTTCACTCCAGGTGCTGTTGGTAGCTTCAGAGCTTCTTGCGGTGTGGACCCATTTTCTAAAAATATGGCGACGGCACCTACAAAGGGTCAGAAAGATAAATGCAATTTTCTTTTAAGTGAGTGTCACGCGGGGTAACATTTTCTTTTGAATTGACAATATACGGTAAAATATTTATACATGTATATTCGGAGTTAAAGACAAATGAACGTACTCATTGTGGTCTGATGTTGAGAGGGTTGCTGTTTTGAAACTGTAACCAGTAAATTTCATTCAGTTAACGTTATAATTATTTGTTAATTAAATTTTAAATGTGTTACCAAAATCGTTTATTTCAACCGTAATAAATCGCGAAAATAATTATATATTTTATTTCAAATATTATATAGAAACTCGGAGAAACTGACAAGCATAGAATTAAATAAAGACGAAAAATACACGGTCTCGAACCCAGTCCTCTCGCTATCTAGGCGTGAGTTTTACCACTGGACCACAGAGGACCGTGTTTACGTGGATACCAGTGAACGAGCCAATGTATTTCAGTCTTTATTTCATTTATATTTTATTTCGTTAAAATAATTTGATTTCATACACTCTCAAAAATAAGAAGAAAATAATCTTTCTCTAGAGGCATCCAAATTGGAAGGCTGACACTCTAGCGAATGCCATCATCAGAGCAAACTAAACAGTCATGATGTTTCACTTTATATACACCAGTAAACAAAGGGGGAAGAGAACAATAACAGATGATCAAAGGATACCCCAGTAATTAAGTTTCCGGTTCATTGGTCGAGAGGCATCCTTTGAGTAGCCTACCCCATTCAGGAGGAATTTCTGCTCCTTTGTCCCTATTGAAGTTGTTAGAGTTAGACTTGATGTACAAAGCTTCCATGAGTTTCCTTTCAGTCCAATTAGTGTTCCTGTCCAGAATTGTAGTCTTGTCCCAAATCAATATTATATTGATCGTTCCACACATGCTCGGCGATAGCCGATTTTTGTGTGTTGCCCGTCTGAGTCGCTATCTGGTGTTCGTCGGTTCTCTTTTTCAATGATCTGCCGGTTTCACCAATGTACACTTTGTAGATAACTCAGGTTGGAGTTCCTTGGGAACAGGGTCTTTAGGGTGTACTAGTTGTTGTCTTAGAGTGTTAGTAGTCTTAAAATACACCCGTAGATTCTTCTTCTGTAGAACTTTGCGAATAGCCTCAGAAGTACCATATATACGTAAGGCAAAATAACTGTAGCGTTAGGAGTACGATCATTGGTAGAGACAGTATCGGCGCGTCGCGAGGTGAAGTCGTTTACAAATTTTGAAGGGTACTTGTTCAGCTTCAAAGCTTGTTGGATGTGAGCCTTTTCACATTCCTTTTCCATAGTGTTCGATGGAACATTGTCAGCTCTTTGAAATAGAGATCGAAGCACGGAGCGTTTGGCTGACACTGGATGATGAGAGTCAAAATTCAAGTATTGGTCGGTGTGGGTCTTCTTGCGATAGACAGTCGTGTCAAGAGTGAGGTCAAGTTTCCTCTTAACCAAAACATCGAGGAATACGATCTGTCCGTTGGTCTCCTCTTCACGAGTGAATTTGATGACATCTTTGCGAAGACTATTGAGATGGTCAAAGAAAGACGTTAAATGGTCTCCATCTATAACACAGAAAGTGTCGTCCACATAACGTTTCCATATGCGCGGTGGATTAGGTGCGGTCAGAAGGGCTTCCTGCTCAAAGGACTCAATAAACAGGTTAGCCACTGGTGGGGAAACGGGAGAACCCATCGTTAGCCCATCAGTTTGGGAGTATAGGTCACTCTCAAACATGAAATATGCGTTAGTCAAACAAAACTCCAACATCCGTTTGACGTCAGCGATGTGGAGGGATGTCCTGTCAATCAGTGTCGCGTCATCTTTGATACGGTCCATGGTAATGTCAATGGCTTCCTTCAGAGGAACAGATGTGAATAGCGATTCTACATCAAAGGATACTAGCATCTCCGAGTCTTTGAGGGTCACAGTAGATATGAACGTAGCGAAATCACGCGCGTCTTTCACATGACATCTGGTCCTTCCGGTCAGAGGTTGAAGTATATACAACAATACAGTACATACAACAAAACTGCCTACGCAAAAATATAGACGATTTTGGTGTAAATCCTCGAAAAAAGCTTGGAAAGTTTTTCTGAGCCAGGCTGTTTCTCATTCAGTTGAAAACTGTTTTTATCCTTTTATACATCAGTAGATTAGCTAATTCCACGCTGTCTTAAACTACAATACTGCTGTAACAATGACTTGCTTCATGTCTGAGTAGTACATCCTCTTGTTTACAGGTAGGTCTCAAAATGAATGTGTCAAATTGACCAGTATAATATGGTCATCGGTTTACTGCATTATAGTTTTTATAAGAAAGTGTGAGGACGACAGGAATAACAGTTCTCAACATGGATATATTAATTTTTCTTACTGGTCACTTCTTCCAAGTTGTCATTTGTTATTCAATTCCAACCATCATCAGATTATCTGACTTTGATACCTGGGCCAACTTGAAGCTGGTGTGCCAAAACAATTGAAGCAACGTTTGTAGTGGGTGAAAACATGATATCCAAACTTAAACGAATGTTCCGTGAAATAGTCAAGGACAGGCCACCAAGTGGACGTCTCAGAAAGACCACATCAATCTTCCATAAGTACCTCGAAACCGAAGATATGCAAGACGATATGACCGACGTGCCTCTGATCAAGGTTATCCATCTTCGAGTGCGAAAAGCTGTCAAGAACCCAAAACGACGGCTCTTCATCGTCTGGTAAAGTGTCTTTTTCGGTGACCAGGTCTGTAACCAGGAATTCATTTTTAGAGGGTGTGGATTTTCCAGAAGTGGAACTTTCGAGCGCGAAGCACGAGAACTACCGGTTGGGGTGCAGTAGCCCGCCTTTGGGCCCTGGTGGGGGCCCCTGCGATTTTTGTGGTATAAAACCATTACTTTTCTGGACATTTTATCTATAAGAAATTGAATCTCGATTCAAATTTGCCTCGGGCCGGCGTTGGAGGTAAAAAGGGCAAACTTCAGCATGATAAAGCGGACCTTTTTGCAGATTGGCGGTGTCTTTTGGGGGGAGGACGTCGCATCCCGCACCCCCCTCACCACCCCACCCACCCCCGCAACCACCACCCTGGCTACGTCCCTGTCGGTAACAGTGAAACTTGAATAGGTAGCGTAATGACGTGTTGGTGGGTGCATATGATGGTCTTTTGCACTCCCGTTAGTGCATAATGGGGACCAAAAGAAATTTCCCATTTGAATTTCCATGCAAATTTGACACACGTAATGACTACCCAAAGACGTTAATATTACTGAAAGAGAATTCGGAAAATACTATACTCTGAGTAATAATTGTTTGAACTGATTCGAACAATTTGCTGCATGTGTGCGTAAAAGTCGCACTGCTGTAACAGCGCGTAAACACAACGATTGAAATAGACACGCGATACGCCCGTGTACAGGTCGCACAAGCTGGTACTGCGTACGCTTAGTTCAAACAATTATTACGGCGACTATAGTGAAGCATTAATTTCCATGTGGGCAAAAAATGTTATTTCGTCTTTGCTTCGTCTCACACATTGTGTACTAAAAATTGAGTTAAGCATAACTAAAAATTGAGTTAAGCATAGACAACATAACCGATTATGTAGAAACAAAATATTAGGAATTATAATTTTTTAGGATTTTTTTATGTACGATGTCATACTTGCGCAACTGAAAGTTGTACATTTACAAAATAATTGCCAGGCAGGCAGGCAAGCCCGCAGCCAGGAATTTATTTTGGGGGTGTGCGGATTTTCCAGAAGTGGACCTTTCGAGCGCGAAGGCCGAGAAGTAACGTGTGGGGTGCAGGGGGCCCCCTTGGGGCCCCTGCTGGGGTCCAGGTGCAAAGCCCCTGGTGGGGGTCCAGGGGGCTTTGAGATTTTTGATAATTTGAACATTAATTTTATGGTATAAAACCATTACTTTTCTAGAAATTTTATCTATTACTTTTCGATTACTTTATGATAAAGTGGACCTTCTTGCAGATTACCGTTTTTTGGGGTGCGTCAATGTAATGAACTAAAAGTTTGAGGCCGTTGCAGTTTTGTTCTTGAACAATATTGCCATACTCCAAGATGACAACGCTCGCCCCACAGAGCCCAAATAATCGATGACTACTGCTATTAGTCCTGACCTAAACCCATTGGACACTCCTGGGATCAGCTGGTCGTGCTGTACGTGCTGGAATAACTGACGCAACCACAATGGATTACTTTTCAGGGTTCCTTGTTGAGGAATGGGTTGCTATCCCAGAGGAGGGTACAACCAGATGGCTAAGCAGCATTGGGAGGACATATCAGGCAGTTGTGGCTGCATACGGAGGTTTCACTCACTATTAATTAAGGAAAGACCACTGTTTTCCTAATGAATACAATTCCCTTTCTTGAGACTGCGTTTTTTGTTCTACTGGGGGCAAACAAGTTTTGCACAATCTGTTAGATTGTCAAATACTCAGCTAACCATGAAGCAAGCGATTCTTACAAAAGTGGTGTCATTTACGACAGGAGGAGATTAGATGATCCACTGATGCATAAAAGTGTACAAACAGGTCTAAAATAAATGAGAAATATGCTGCTCAAAAAAATCATTAGGAGTTGCCAAATTCACGGCCAATTACTTACCGGCTGCGTGAGCTGCCGCATACTTAGTACCGGAGACAACATCCGTAGCCGAATCACTAGTGTGCCACGCCACTGGAATGGAGTCTCCAGGACAGAAGAAGTTCAGACAGGTCCCGGTATTAGCTGTGCTTGTTTTGGTATCTTTATTATCTATTGCACTAACAGTAGCACACTGTAAGAGAATTGAAATGCTGGTGGTGTTTATTCAAGGATCCTCTATATATCGCACAGTACAAAATTAGTATGTTTTCAGTAAACAACTGCAACTCTGAGCTTAGTTTTCTATAAGACGAACCCATTTTACTACAAGACAGACCCACTTGGTGTTAACACACCAATGTGAACTCGCGCACGGGCTTGATGTACAATCAACCCGAATGGAACTGTCTACCTGAAACCCTCGTCAATATCACTACAACTGAAGCATTTAAAGAAGAAACGACCAAGTATCTAAGAAACCAACCCTCCAGCATCTAACGTCTAGCGCACTCACTAACCTCTGCGTTTACCTCTACTGTCGAGGAGTTGCAGAGTACATCTGTCAAAGTCAAACCCGGGTGTCAACCTGTACATGAGCCTGGGTAACAACCCGAGTTAACAAGGGTTCCGGCGATACAAACAGATGAAATGGTACGATATTCGAGACCAGAGCTGTTCAAATGGATACTCTATCCGAAAACCCGGGGCCAGGCAATATGACCATTAGAATTTTAACCTGGGATTTTAGAGTCCATTTGAGCTATTTTATGGGCTGATTTCTGTTTTGAGCATGGTATCAACACTAAAATCTAAAATCAACATTCTAACAGAGTCCTGCTAATTTTATACTCTATCTGAGACTGAAAAGTCCAATTTGATACCCTATGTAAGACTGACAGAGACATAGGTTGAATTTGATACCCTACGTTGCTAGTCTCGAGACCGGCATGCCCTGCCCAGGTCTCGCGTTTTTTGTAACTCGCGAGACCTGGCCAGAATAGACTGCCCCCCGGCAGTAAACCAGCCGGGTGAAACTGTGTATAACTGATAAAAGCCCATATAGGCGGCGCGGTGGCGGCCAAGAAATCCCACTTTTAGACGTCGTCTGGGTTAATACGTAAAAGCGAAATCTCAACGAAAAATGCTGATGTGTTGATGTATTCATAAGACATTTACAATTCGTTGGAGCGAGAAGAATCAATACGCTGTGTTTAGGTTGTAGGCCTAAGGGTATTTATGATTTTTATGTATGAACTTACGCTTTGTGGGTTCATGGAGAAAAACACCCTTGGCCGAACAAATTAATTAAATCAATTTGTGCTTTATGGCTGTATACACAGATTTTTGACCACATGCAATTGTCCTCTTTATTTTAAAAAGAAAGGAGCAATTAAACAACGGCGACACAATTTTGACAACCTGATATAAAGTAGCGACATGCAAGAGTATTACCTCCGCAAAATTAGAAATATCCATTGCGGGGAAATCTTGCCATATTGTCATGCAAAGGTCATAATTTGTAGGTTTATAGCGCCCTTATATGCCTATTTCCCATAGAAAGAAGTGTTAAAACTAGATTTTTATGGAAAAATTATATTTGCCCCAATGAAGTTATACAAATTCACAAAGAAATATAGTTAGTGCATAAATACTCCAAATCCGTTGTCAAAGTGTGTCGCAACGTGATATTTTTGTTTTTTTCTCTTTGTCTTCATAAATGAGACTTTCAAACAGCTGTGATCGATGTTTGGTCGTTTTTTGTGCGTTGCTCTATATTGAAAGAGTCTGGGCCGCCATTCGTATGAGACCATGACAATTTTGAGGTATGGCCAAGGAAGTGTTGAGTTAGGAATAGTTAGCATTTGTTCAATCAAAATGGATTAGTCATTTATATTGCTTTCGTATCAAAAATGGAGTAAGTTTGAAATCCTATTCGTAATTTTGGTCAAATCAGCGATTGTTTAGTGTTTAAAATTCGAGCAGTATTATGCCACAAATTAGTTCTGAAAACATCTAAATATGTTTATCTCACTCGTTCGCAACCATTGGAAAAGAGCAGGTTGTTCTCGGAAGAAAGAATCTATTATAGCTCTGAAGCATTTAGAGACTCAAAAACGAGGGACTAAGACCTAATGCGCAATTAACAGGTGGGGTAGGACCGATCTGCTCGATTTGGGCATTGGGGATTGTCCAAACGGTAATTTGAGGAAACGCTACGTGGCATTTACATGCAGTGTTGTTCAGTGACATTACAAATCATCTATTAAACCTTGTTCAAAAGATCTAGTTAAATCATGATTAATTTAAGGAAAAATTATGACTTCAAAATCCGTCGGGGTTAGGGATGAACCCTGCTGCACATAGTGTAATTTGCAATAAACGGTCATTTAGATTAAATATTCATGACAAGGCATCTGTCGTTAGTAAGTTTGTGTGTAAACGTTCGATATACGTAAGAGCGACCTCTTACCGTTAAGTCTTGAAACAGACTAGCAGCCGGAAGTTGGAGCCCACGTTTTAATCAGCTGTTGCTTTAGGTTTGAGTCCGACCTCCCCCAGCAAATCGGGTAATATCGTTGATATTTTGACATGTTTTAATTTTCCGGAAAGTTGGCTAGTCTAGATGAGCCCCTTGTCTTCCCCTTTATTCTAGCACAGTTCGCGTCAGCGGGTTTGCACTGTGTTAGCGCAGTGAAGCGAACAATTGCTAAGTAGCGAGACATATTATGGCGGAACCTTCCTTGACTTCTAGACATAATGTCTCTAGGGTATCTTTCAATGAAACTGTCACCCGATATCGCCTGGTCTGCTCACAGAAGCGGAGTTGGCAAGGCATGATACAACAGCCCAATCTTTACCGCTCTTAAAGTCCTTGGTGTGCCAGGCACAGGAAAATTGCCTAGCACGGGTGGGAAGAAAAAGAAAAACGGGGGAGTAGCCCTCTGACAGCACGACAACCATCAGGAGATTGGGTGGGGATCTGTCTACTCACAAATGGGATAATTGATCGAACGACAAAACAAATAATTCTATTTGAGATTGACAGCTAAGTGAAGCGTCCAGAACCACACACCGACATTTTCGAACGAATATTGTAAAAACTTAGATGGGTCCAGTGCGTCTTTATTAAGGAAGAATTATAAGAAACAGGGCTTTATCTTTATGAAATTTAAGTACTTTGGAAGGACATGTGGATTGGAAAAGACATTCGCAAACCACAAAAGTGGAAAGTACAACACGTTCGAACAGGTCATTACGCCCCAAGAGGAAATGACTAACAACATGATGATCACCGCAAAAAAAAAAAACGGAAGGTTTTAGCGGTTTGTTGGGTTTTTTGTGTTAGGTCTTCTATGAGCACTTTCCTCGTAAACACAATGCAGGGGTTCCGCCCGTGATTTTTTTGAATAAATGGAAAATATAGCATTAGAATTTTTTAAGGGGATATAGGTGAAGGAAATTGTCGTGTCAAGGGGCTCTATCCTTTATTAATACTCAACCGACCCAGTTTTTAACTTTGATTGTGATTGTTTCCAAATTCTGGACAAAAAATTATTATTCAATTTTAAACTGATATTCAAATGCGTAGCACCTACATTCTGCTGTCAAAAGACGATCTATCCAAAACAATGGCAGACCTTTTATCATGTGGTGAGGTGTCAAAGGAGTTCTCACGCAGGGGAGGGCGCCAAGAAATCCAAATTTCAGGACGTCGCATTGGTTTTTTAAACACGTAAATTATATAAAAGCGAAATCTTGACGAAAATTCTGAATTTTTTTATATGTTGTCAAGGAAATATTTTTATTCAAAAAACCGTTGGAGTTGAAGAATCAACTTGACACTGGAAAGGGTTAATTTCTAATTTTTTTTTTTGTTTTTTTTTTGAAATTAACGACGAGGACGATATCGTATTGTGGGTTCTGGGAAACACCCCATGACCACCCCAATCAAAGCACCAAAAATTTGTTTGTGGTTTGCACTTCAGTATTGCTGTAATTTTTCTTTTGACATTTTTGGTGAGTTGCTAAATGAATGAGGGGCTGGCCGCCACCGCCTGTGATTCTCACCGTTCGACATACGTTGCGCCGCACATTGGTTGCCCCGGAGAGGGCGTATGCTTTCCGGTGGCATCTTGGGGACAAAAAAGTCGACACCAGGGCTCGCGTACTACAATATTTCATTAAAACCTCGATTATACGTTTTTTAATAACTATAACTTTAAATGGTGAAAAATCCTATTCCATCCAAACTCTGATTTTTCTTTCTATCGATCACACGACTCCTTCGTCAATCTGGTCCCTTGTGGTCAAAATGGGACTGGCAAGAACAATCGCGGGTGGCGCACTGTATTGCGAAATGCGAGAATCAGTAGTGTTAACACAAGAGAGCAGCCGTCTTTTGTAGATTGGAGCATAGATTAAACAAGGTTAATCGAAGAAAACTATGGTAGGCATTTCCGATCTTTTGTTAAATCTTACCGCGATTCCTGGAGGGGAGTAGGTGACATGAGTCTCGAGCATTCATCGACGGCGGAACCACAATGGTTTTGATATCCCACAGTAGTGCTCATCACTACCGCTTGTGTCTCAAACGGCAATGGATGGACCCCATCATTGCGAGCAGACCGACTCGTTTACCATGGCAGCAAAGGCTACTGAGTGACACGCTACATCATGGGGAGATTAGTAGGGACGGTAATATGATCAGTATTGAGGTTATTTAAATCCCTGTTATATGACGCCACCTGGATGAGGGCCCTAGAAACACTTAATGTTACAATAGACGAAACTGTTATGAAAAAAGCTAAGCATATTTTACCCAGCCTAAGATTAGCGGTTGGAAAGATCTGGTGTTGGTTTTTTTTTTATTCGGGCATTGTTCAATTATGGGTAATAAATGACTTACGATGACTTTTTGGATATGGCCGAAAAAATGTTCCGTTTTTAGGCCATAAATGAAAACGGCTTAAAGATATTAACACCAATTTGACACAAATACAAACAAAAAGGTGTAAGGTGATCGGATGTATGTGTACAACATCAGATTAGAGGGACAGGTAAACGAATAACCATTTAGTGTATTTGGGGCGATATAAAAATACATTTCAACAAGCAAAGAGTTCTCGAACCTCTAAAGTCTTGCCCCATGACTTCTTAAATAACCGGGGGAGGTGATTGAATATCATTTGTGGTTCGTCCTTTAATAAAGAATAAAAAAAGCATTTGTATGGTGCTTACAGGAACACAGTGCCTTACAACAAACACTTAAATACGAAATTAATTAATACAACATTGACATACAGACTATAAGAAAATAACAAAATTCAAATTTAGCAAATTGTAAACTATGTGGATAAGTATTTTTCAGGCAGCCGCTGAAGACACTGGGGAAGGTCGGGACTATCTAATGTTAGCAGAGGAAAGCTTGTTTCCAGACTGGACCAATTACGTTGGAATGATCTGTTCTCCAAATTACTCTAGGTATGAGGTATACCAAGCCGCGTAACATCAGTTAGTTTAGAAGGACCGTAGTCTTCGTCGTGTACCCTAGAACCATATGCATATACAAATCGGTGTTTGAAAATTTCAATCAATGGTATTATGGTCACCAGGACCTTATTGAGGTGAAGTTTTCTAAAACTGGTGCATTTTGGTGGACTCACACCGCCTCTGGTAAAACCTATGCAATTCCCAAGGAAAAGGGAAAATATATTGAGTGTTTTGAAAATACTTATTTAACTCTTGACCTCGTGATCCTTAACACTATCAGAAACACTACCAAGAAAATTACCTAAGCCAATTCTTTCAATATATATGATTCATAAATCAGAAAATCGATGTGTAACAAGTAACATTACCTAAAAGTGATAAGATCGAAATCAACCTAATGAACACAAACTTGAATATTTTAGACCGAAATCAACCTAATGAACACAAAGTTGAATATTATAGTAATAACTATCTTTAAGAGTTAAGCTTCAACACTTTTATTTTCTTCCTTTTTCACCAATTTGTCATTTGAAAAAAAAAATATAAAAATAGATCAAATGTAACAAAACCGATCCATGCCTTAGTGAACGTTCACTCACATAATATTGTGCATGGTTTACTGAATGTTGTCTAAGATTCCCAATCAAAAGTTAATATTATTTTTACAGTGGGGAGAGATTGAACAAACCTGAGCAGCAAACATGTTTCATCCCATCTATTTCAGCTGCCAGTCGAGGGCAACTCCTCCATATAATATTGACTATTTGTTTTAATTAAAAACCATCTTTTTCAAAATGCTCGGCAATAATCGTACCTGCGATGACGTCACTCCAGAGAGCGTTGCCAAAGTCATCCATAACGCGAACGCTTTTCAATTGAACACCTCCAGCCATGCCGTACAGATAGCCACCAACGATACTGGCTAACGCCGTACCTTCACCCATATTATCTTCACCACCATTCTGAAAATTAACAAAATAATGAATTCAAGATATCTTGTGGAATTTTTGTTGTATATTTTCGATATTTACCAAAAAAAAGACCCAAAAGTTGGGGACCAAAAATCTACCTGTAGCTTTTGCAACCAAAAGCGTTTTCAATTCATCTTTTTCTCCCTTCTTTTCCAGGGCAAGAAGACAATATGATTTTTGTAGATCTACTCTTTCCCAGCCTAATGCGTCCTATAGGTTATACACCACTAACCTAGCTGCCGTAAGGATCAAATATCTTGGGTGGACTACTTTCTTGCATGGCATCTGGAAAAACTGCTTTAAAATGTCTGAAAATGCACTACAATCTTAGCCAAAAGTGTTGGAACACTTTTATAGGCCTACTTCAAAATGCCCCCTCTCCCCCCTGGACAATGTTGAATCCTGAAATGTTGTTCTTG
>JAMKCH010023984.1:0-59185 GCA_023653785.1 Ophioderma brevispina
TAAGTCGGACTGAGTTTGATATGCACTCTTGAAGGGTTACTGTTCGAACTACTGTGGCAAATATCGACTAGCACTAAGGTCTAAATCCTGCATTACCATGATACTCCATCAAAGTCTTAGAGAATAAAGATGAGATTTGTTATTTTGCCTATCCACCACCGTGTCATAATGGATGTGGCAGTGCCAATATAATTTTGATTAGTGGGATGTCGGCGAGCCGGCCATCCACTACGAGTACAATCCCGCCCATCCACCACCGGCTCATAATGGATGGGCTGAGAAAAAGTGATAACCAATCAAATTTCGCGTTTATACATTAAGACACTCCCACTGAATAAAAGAATATGTATAATCATAATATATACTTCAATATTATATTATAGAATATTGTCCACACTCATAGCCTAGTGATTGTCCCCTAACTAAAATATGCCAAATGGATCTATTATTAACCTATTCTTATTACTGATATTAATTCTTGAACACACGCCTTGACTGTCTGATACACAATCACCCTCCGTCGTGTGCGTACGCACGCATGTAAACAGTTACCCTCTGACCAATCAGTGCGCAGCTTGCATTGTTGTCATGAGATGACTGGATCGCACCTGATCGCAGGGAGCTTGTGAGACGCGTTCAAGAATAGTTTCCAGCAATACATAGTTAGTTACCTTTGATCATCCATTACAATCCTATCTACGCAACGGCATTCCTCCGCAAACGTCGTTTTCAATGATGACATTGACATTGTAATCCCATGAATGCTTATTAGAAAATGCAAGATTTCGTTGTAAGTAAAGCCCTCCGTTAAGAAGTGCTCAACGTAATTATCCCATTCTACTTCTGGAACAGGAAAATCGTTTGGTGGAATGGAAGTACGGCACATGCTAAGCCACATAGGGAAAACATCATATTAACAGCACAAACAACAATAAATTTAAACCGGCTTCATGATGTCCAATTTATTATCCCACAAAAAGGAGGTAAATTTCCCCTTGCGAGTTACATATAAATGCGCGTAACCTGGCACAGACAACGACGTTACGATTGCTAACTCAGCAACTATCTCAAAATTATGTCGTCAAATATCTAGTCATCTGAAAAATTTTGTGGTTCACTATGTAGTCAAAAGCTCGTTCATCTCGAAATTATGTGGTCAATTATGTCGTCTAGTATCTGTATGTGATCAAGTATCACGTCATTTGAAAATTATGTGGTCAATTATGTGGTCAAATATCCGTCATCTCAAAATTATGTGGTTCATAGGTAGTCAAGTTATCTCGTCATCTGAAAAATACCTCGTTATGTGATCAAGTATCCACGTCATCTGGAAATTATGTGGTCAATTATGTGGTCAAATCTCTCGTCCATCTCAAAATTATGTGGTTTCAATTTGTCGTCAGATCTCGTCATCTGAAAAATATCTCGTTATGTGATCAAGTATCACGTTTTTTTCATCTGAAAATTATTTGGTCAATTATGTGGTCAAATATCTCGTCATCACGAAATTATGTGGTCAATTAGTTTCGTCCAATATCTCGTCATCTGAAAAATCTCTCGTTATGTGAAAGGTATCACGTCATCTGGAAATTTTGTGGTCAATTATGTGGTAAAATAATCGCTTCATCTCAAAATTTTGTGGTCAATTATGTCGTCAAGTTTCTCGTCATTCTGAAAAATATCTCGTTAGGTGATCAAGTATCACGAATCTGAAAATTATGTGGTCAATTATGTGGTCAACAATCTGTCATCTGGAAATTATGTGGTCCAATATGTCGTCAAGTATCTCGTCATCTGAAAACATCTCGTTTGTGATCAAGTATCACGTCATCTGAAAACTATGTGGTCAATTATGTGGTCCAATATCTCGTCATCTCAATATTATTGTGGTCCATTATGTCGTCAAGTATCTCGTCATCTGAACAATATCTCGTTATGTGATCAAGTATCACGTAATCTGAAAATTAAGTGGTCATTATGTGGTCCAAATTCTCGTCATCTCAAAATTATGGGTCAATTATTCGTCAAGAATCTCGTCATCTGAAAAATATCTCTTTATGTGGATCATGTATCACGTCATCTGAAAATTATGTGGTCAATTAAGTGGTCAATATCTCGGCATCGCTCGAAATTATGTGGTCAATTATGTCGTCAAATCTCGTCATCTGAAAAATATCTCGTTCATGTGATCAAGTACACGTCATCTGGAAATTATGTGTCAATTATGTGGTCAAATATCTCGTCATCTCAAAATTATGGGTCAATTATGTCGTCAAGTATACTCGTCATCTGAAAAATATCTCGTTATGTGATCGAGTGCACGTCATCTGAAAATTATGTGGTCAATTAGCTCGTCAAGATCACTTATCTGAAAAATTATTGTGCAATTATCTCGTTATGTATTTCGTCATGTGGGCATCTCTTCAAGTAGTCATGACCTTCAGGGACAACGGTACTTTCACTTCTATATTTAATGATATTTTCCCCCTCTTCCTTCAAATTCGGATTGCAAATTTTTCTCTATCTCCAGTCGTCGGGTCGCTTAGAAGTGACCAAACCAAAGGTGCTGTGTTTCCAGCACTGAGCATTCCACAATTCATAATGTTCCAAATAACGAGCGTTGCAATGCAAACCAGCGACATAGCACTTCGGACGTAGTTCTAAACGTTAGTTTGATCCGTACAATAAATTTCCAGAATTTTCTCCTTCCAGCACTTTGTCTTAAAAAATCCCGTGCCGTCCTTCGAAAGACAGGCAGATGTCAAGTCGAATCATGTTGCAGAATCTGCCCTTGTTTTCATTTAATATAAATAACCTCAGTAAAACCTAAATGCCTTACAGTTAAGCACATATTACATTAATGTATATACGATATACTGGGTATATGAAAGTAATGAAGTGAGCGCTCAGTCGCAATTATCAATACAACTATTTATTGTTGAACTGGGCATAGTAAAATGTTACACAACATCTCACCCAATTAATCCTGATGTGTAAATGAAAAAGGTTTTCAACACTACTACTGTAATTCAAGTATAGATTACAAGCTTGGCACTTAGGGACTAAACTCTTAGCAATCATCCTCAAACAATAGAATATCTTGGTTTTCGTGCTTCTTGCAACCGGTGCAATTGGTGTTTTTGGATTTGCATATCAGTTAGCACAATGGGTAATAAAATAGATTCATTGATTAGTCCTTTGTTGAAACATTGGAAGAAAGCGTAGAAGGAAAGCTCAACGACTTCCAAAATCCAATTTTAAAATCTCTTTATCCATTCACCCGCACAAAGAACGGGATTCAACAGCGACGCTTTGACCATGATCTCTCTGCCGCAATCGAATGATCGGCGGGCAATCATTACTGTAGAATTTTTTTTGGAAACTCTATTCCGAACCGTAAAATTGTAAAAGTATATTGCATATTACCCACATGTTCCGGCTGTCTCCGGTATGTATTGTTGTTGTTTTCGTTATATAAGAATTTAATGTACATCGTTATGCGTTCAGCCTTACTGCCCAAGACTGCCCAGTGTGAAAAATAAAGGATGAAAGTTTGACTAAATTTGAACGTTGGACCCGGGACCGTCTTGGATTTTCGTTGGGTACCCATGTTCGCTCCAGAGGTTCTGAAAGTGACCCCTAACGGGACCAATTTTCAGTTAAAATATACGCGGCCCCTAATTGGACCAGCTTTGGTAAAATTATACTAGTTTTCAGTGAAAATATACACCTAACGGTACAGCAGTAATATGACATCCTTACTGTGCTATTTTAAATTTTCCACCAGTATTATCCAGTTATAGATCCTCTTTTGAAATTCCACTTATTATGTATTATAAACGTCTTTACTTGTATGCAAAATGTTTTTGATTAATTTTGTAACAATTAATTTTTCACTGTACCGCATTATTTACATAATTATTTATCATATTGTTTTGGCTGTAGGCCTATTCTATGATGAACAAATACAAATTGATTGAAGATTGAAGGTAATTTGCAGTGAGATTATACCCCTTGCGGGACCTGTTCTCAATACATGAAAAAAGATACACGTGTCACTTGTCTACTACAAGAAAAAACACACTAAGGGTTCTTGTGCTGCTGTTGTTAGTTAGTTTTCCTATTTGAATCATTGAACCAGTCACAATCACAATGAATTTGTACCCCCAGCGGGACTAGAACTTGATTAATTTGAATTTGATACCCCTAGCGGTAGTCCCGCATCTGCAGCTAGTCCCTCTTTTGTTCGGAACGAGCATGGGTTCCTGACCAAAATCCAAGAACCTCCGGGCGTGTTGATCGGTTTTCATGGAAGCCGCCGTATGTTTGAGTATTTACTTCGCAGCATTCATCGCGTACTGATTCCACTGAAGAAACAACCACGAACTGAGAATTGCAATTATGGGGCGGCAGATAGATCGTTCAAACGTCAAGTAAGTCGATGTGCTTCCTTCTTATATCTATTTCTTCCATGGTTGAAATAATCAAGAAAATGTAGCTTTAAGTTGACAAAGACATCATGACATGTTTAATGTTGTGTAAATCTCATAGGAATAGAGAAAATAAGGGTGTGCTTACAAAACGTGCCATATCTAGCGTATTTTTCAGTCGATTTCTTTCATTTTTTCAACACATGAAGTTATATTAGATACGTTTATAAAAACAACAACAAATCTATGATATAGTGATTGCATTAAGGTTAAGTTCATCTTTAATCCTAGCACATTTTTTTTAATTCACGTAGTATATGAACTACTTTTTTACAAGAAATTAATAATTTAAGCAAATATAATACAAAAAGCATGAATCGAATGCTACAGATAAACAAAAAAGATATAAAAATATAAAAATATTAAATAACTTAAAAAAACGCATCAACAAGAGATATCGTCTTTAACGACCAAATAAATGGTCCAAGAATTGAAAACTTCTTTCGACGTAAAAAAAACGACAATGGGTCGTCTGCTTATTTCAACTTTCTTTGGAACTGACGGATATCAATTGCCTCTTTCAATTTTGTAACGATTTAGCTAAACGATCTTCATTGTTACACCCCTAACCTCCCTTAATAGTTTTAAATTGCTCCTAGATCTGACAACAAAAATACCGATACCTCACTTTTTGCGGTGATTGTCAGATTTTCCTCTAGGGACTTTAGGGATATAACTTGAATTGCCATCTTTGTCATTTTATTTGTCGACGATAATTTGAATTTTTGGAATCGAAGCGGAACCAAACGATGGTGATGAACCCTATACTTTAAAGGGGATGGCCCATTAAGGAATAAGAAAGTTTTAATTAATTTTTGATAGATTGGCCTCACTACACTCACTCCAAAACCTCATCCTGTTCAGGTTTTCGCGCCGATATTTCAATCCGTATTGATGCGAGAGCTAAAAAACGTGATTTTGTAACCCCCATAGAGTACTGTGTAATATAATATTGGTCGACCAAAATGGGGCACATTTTCGCTCATAACTTCCAAACCAAACAGCATTTGGCTCTAAGATTTCACAGGGTAAATGAGAACAATAGTAGCCTTTCTATTCTTCTGAATACCAAAATGTTTGACCACTTCCGGTAAAATCTGGGGTTCTGGGGACGAGGCTATTAGCGATCGGGCCAATGGGGACCTTTAATAGGAAGTGCAGAACACACTATCTTGCACGTGCCCGGTTCGACAATGATCAAGAGCTCGTTACCGGTAGACGATGACGTTATATATTTCGGTAAATATTTGAAGATATAGTCCCCAGGAGCCATAGTCCGGGGTCCATAGACGACAACAGAATAAAACGTGCAATGTTGCGTGAAGAGTCGACTAAATCGAGTGCCCTGTTCTTCACTGTTGCAGATGGACTATGTATCTTTCCCTATCCTTCGAATTCGAAAGAGAATCGGAAAGTGAATTGAGTATACTGGTCACGTTTCGCGACGCATTTTCACTCTTCTGTCGAAAAACGGCCAATGAGAAAATTGTTCGGCGTGTATTTGTCGAACCCGCTTTCCCTGCTCTTTATTGTGAAAAATGGATGGACACACTCCTGTTATGTCATTGAAGCTTGTGAAATCGGTTCGTTGGTGATCATGATTTCTTCCGATTCCATTACGTCGTGACAATAACGACCTATGAACAAAAGAAGGAAGCGAGGATATTTTTTACCAACATGAAATCTTCATTTCCAAGTGATTAAAGGTGTATCGTAATTACACACTTGCATAAACGGCAATAGCCAATTAAAATACCGCCATTAGGTTGGCTCGATGTCAATGTAACGATCATCGGAAGGAAAATGGGTTGTCGATGACAACGATAGACGACAGCGGTTCGATGAAGGGTACGTTTTTTGGACGGAACGCGTGGCCGCGTGGTCTGGTTAGAGTTCAAATGTCGGCCGATATATTCTGTGACAGAACTTGTAGAGGAAAGGACCTGAGTTTTAACTAGCATAATATTCAATACTAAGTTCGAAGGGCTACGTCGGAATGTATTGTATGATCACATCAATTATGTACTTTAAAAACATTTACAGGCGCTTGTTCTGATTATGTGTATTGTGTTCTCTACTTGATATGAGAGCCTGGCCGGGCACTTGCAACATACAACCCATCAAGTATGTGGGAAAAAAAACTTAGGTTCAGGGTAGACGCAATAAGCATGTTGCAAAGCCCTATTCAATAATGTGTAAATTGATGGTTACCCACTAAACGGCGGTTATTGGTTTAATATTTGGGAATATTAATGGATTGGGGGGGCTAAAATGGTAGGACGGACAATGAGACAAATACGGCCTGTCACCTGATATCAAAATCGATACTTACTTCCGGGTAAATCGGGGGGGTTCCAAAGACGATCGGATACACGCACTTAATGAAAGGAATATGGCTTTATAAGTTCAGGACAATAAACAAAAGCCAAAGGTCGACATCGTGTTTGCAATTAGGCGGAACAAAAAGGTACAGCGGTCGCGCGTTGGGGATGTTGAAACGTTTCAGCATCCCTTGTAGACCCGACTGCGACCGGGATACGGTCACTCCATCTTTTGCTTTATAAATCTTCCCCGGTTCTGATTCTGTCAAAGGTTGTTCCAGGTTTAATGTTGTGACAATTCGTGTTGATTATTCTGCTAATAGGAGGACCTTTGCCGTCCTGTGCACTTCCATTTCTTGCTTTGGATGTTTGCTAAGACCGTCTGAGCGTTGTGGGGATAACCCAGTGTGAAATAGTCTTATCTTGAATGTGATGATGTCCAAAGGTTTTGTTCAATGTTCAAAATATGACCCCCTTGATCAAGATTTCCTGACAGTAGCCTTTTTAATAGTCAAATATTGAATATATATATGGGAAAAAGAGATTTTTTTATGTGCGGACAATCTAAGTCGATGAATTCCATGAATTCAAAATGGCCTGAATTCACCTCAATGAATAAGTCAACCTAAAAACAACACAATAAGTTGATTAGACTCAAGCGCTGTCTGTAAAAATCGTTAACATCTGACTGAAATTTCATCTAAAAAGACCCACCTTTTGTCCATATTTTTAAAACTGAGCTTTACTGAGAATTACACTTGTATTCCTACCAAATCAGTTTAATTATATAGGAATTCAGTTTCATTGGATTATCATACTCTCTATTTAATTCCAAAGGATTAGTGTGGTCCAATTGTTCAGATGCATGCCTTTAGTGCAAAGGTATCGGGCTCGAATCTCGCTGGAGTCACTTGCTGGAATATTAATACTCTGATACATCAGAATTCCCTCCCCCCTATTTAGAACTGCATAAATCAATGAACTTCAAACTTACGATATATGTTAAAAATAGGGTTATGTCCCGGGGGGCCACTTGTATTCAAAGGTGGATATGATGCGTGAACGAGAAAAAGCGTAAAAGGGTCTTTTTTCCAACAAGCACTGTACGCGCGTACATTGATTAGGGTGTCAAAAACAGCAAAATATGGAAAAAAGGGTATGTTTTATAACCCTGAAATTGTGATGTACGTCAGATAAAAATTATCAAAAATATTGTAATTTTAAAGTAAATCAACATGAGCAAAGCCAGATAATAATGGTATTATCAGCACAATGCATTGCTTACTTGTTTAGGGTGGCAAAACTGACAAAAAGGCTTGTTTATGGTAGCAAGAACAGACGAAAATGCTTGTTTAGGGTATGTTTTTTAGTCGGTGGAAATACTTGTTTAGGGTGCATTTCGGAAGTCCATGTTCACGCATCATATCCACCTTTGAATACAACTGCCCCCCGGAGGGTTATGTCCGGGCTCCATATAGACCCTCCCTCGGGTCCACGGTGATGAAAACGCTAAGCGACTGAAAATTACACTAGACTCTTCAACCCATATCCGTGGACCCTCCGAATCTGTAGGGGAAACGTCTCCAATCTCCCCCGAGGTCGGGGGAAGTACTCCGCCACAAACATTAGTCAAAACACATGGTTCTGGTATACTTGCACTGTCTCTCGACGTGCCGTATGTGCGTAAGCGACACTTAGCCAGACCAATCAGTGTGACAGCTTATTTTTTTTTGCGCAGGATTTAAAACGGGGCCCTGGGAACTGACTGAGCGGCTGTTGACAGCCACCTGGGCCATGGGGGTTGTACTTGTAGCACGCGCCCATTGTGGTTTGGCTTAGGCAGGTGTTTGGCCTCCCAAGTATGGCACGCTCTACGTATCAAATCATGGCGAGTTTCATGCGCTGTATATCGAGTTTACCCCGCTATATGTCGAGTTTACAGAGCTGCATATCCAGTTTGAACTCTATGGCTTTTTACGTTTTCAGACAATAAACAAAATGCCAAAGGTAGCATCGGTCATTTAGGCCTGAACAAAAAAGGTCCAGCGGTCGCGCGTTGGGGATGTTGAAACGAAATTTCAGCATCCCCTTTTGTCGACCGCTGCGGGACGGCTCGTCACTGCCATCTTTTGCTTTATAATCTTCCCCTGTTCTGATTCCTGTCAAAGGTGTCCAGGCTTTAACTGTTGTTGACAATTCTGTGTCTGATGTCTGCAGGAGGAGGACCTTTGCCGTCCTGTGCACTTCCCTTTCTTTGCTTTGGCTGTTTCTAAAGACGTCCTTCGCGTGTGGCTACCCAGTTGTTCCTCGTCTTACTCTTTGAATGTGATGCTCAACAGGTGTTTTGTTCAATTTCAAAAAATATTTCCCCTTGTATCCAGCTTTCCTACAGTATCTTTTTAATAGTCACATATTGAATATATGGGAAATAAGAGTTTTTTTTATGTGCGGACCATTAGATCAATGAATTCAAAATGGCATGAAATCACTCAATTAATAAGATCAACTAAAAACAACGACACAATAATTTGATTAACTCAGCGCTGTCTGTAAAATCGTAAACAGCTGACGGAAAATTTCATCTAAAAATACCCACCTTTTGTCCATATTTTAAAAACTGAGCTTTTACTGAGAATAACACTCGGATTCCTACCAAATCAGTTTTAATTAATAGGATTCAGTTGCAGTGGATAATCATACTCTCTATTTAATTCCAAAGGATTAGTGTGGTCCAATTGTCCGATGCATGCCTTTATTGCAAGGTACGGGCTCGATTCGCGGATTCACTTGCTGGAATATTAATACTCTGATACCCTCAGAATTTTTTCCCTCCCCCCTATTTAGAACGGCATAAATCATGAACTTCAAACTTTACGATCTAATGTTAAAAATAGGGTTATGTCCCGGGGGGGAACCACTTGTATGGCAGAAGGTGCTATGATGCGTGAACGAGAAAAAGCGTAAAAAGGGTCTTTTTTCCAACAAGCAACGTACGCGCGTACATTGATTAGGGTCCAAAAACAGCAAAATATGGCAAAAAGGGTGTGTTTTTTAACCCTAAAATTTTTTAAATATTTCGTTTTTTTTCAAAAATATTGTTTTTAAAGTAAAACAACATGAGCAGAGCCAGATAATAAGGGTATTATTTCAGCACAATGCATTGCTTCCTTGTTTAGGGGTGGAAAACTGAACAAAAGGCTTGGTTTATGGATGGGTACAAGAACAGACGAAAATAGCTTGTTTAGGGGTAGGTTTTTTTAGTCGGTCGGAAATACTTGTTTAGGTGCATTTCGGAAGTCCATGTTCAGCATCATATCCACCTTGAATACAACTGCCCCCCGGAGGGTTATGTCCGGGCTCCCTATAGGACCCCTGCCCTCGTGTCCACGTGATGAAAACGCTAAGCGACTGAAAATTACACTAGACCCTTCAAACAACGCCATATCCGTGGACCCTCCGAATCTGTAGGGGAAACGTCTCCAATCTCCCCCGAGGTCGGGGGAAGTACTACTTCTCAGCACAAACATAGTCAAACAACTATGGTTCTGGTATACTTGCACTGTCTCTCGACGTGCCGTATGTGCTTAAGCGGCACCTTATCGACCATCAGTGTGATCAGCTATTTTTTTTTTTGCGCAGGATTTAAAACGGGGCCGGAACTGACTGAGCGGGCTGTTGACAGCTCACCTGGGGGTCCGTCTGGGGGTTGTAACTTTTAGCTAACGCGCCCATTGTGGTTTGGCTTAGGCAGGTGTTTGGCCTCCCAATTAGGCAGTCGGCTCTACTTACGTATCAAATCAGTGGCGATTTTCATGCATGTCGCTGTATATCGGAGTTTAGTTACGCCCGCTATAATTTCCGAGTTTAGAGAGCTGGCAATATCCAGGTTTGGAACGCTATGATGTGCCATGTGCCGAGTTTCATAAAATCATGTCCAGATAATCATTCAGAATAATCATGCCGAGTTTTTAAAAACTGACATATTTTTTTCAAACATGTGCAAACTGGACATGATTCTTTTTCTCAAAGCAAGCAAATAACTCGACAAGATTTTTTTCTTGCAACATGAGGGGCAAACTATCTACATGATTTTTTTCTGCAACATGAGCAAACTCGACATGATTTTTTTCTTCAACATGAGCAAACTCGACTCGACATGATTTTTTTTAGAGCAAAATTGGATTTTTATGAAAAATAGGGGCGCGGGTTGTTTGCATGTTGAAAAAAATCATGTCGAGATTTGAAACTGACATCGATTTAATGTCAACTCACGCATATATAGATACTAAACTCGATGTATAGCAGGTGCAAACTGGACAGATAGGCGCTGTAACTCGACATATAACGCTCGACATATGGCGAGGAAAACTCGATACACGGCGCGTGAAACTCGACATACGCGGGAAAACTCGCCATGATTTGATACGTGGAGCCGTGCCATATAAAACCCGTCACAAGCGATTTCTCGGTTTAAATGTTTAATTTTGACTTATAACGTGCCTTTTTATTGAAATTCTAGCAATAAGAGTAGCAAAAGCGTAGTATTATGTAGTATTATTATTATCCTTAATAAATATCCGGAAGCCCTTGTCGTGTACATTTATTGGTCATATTAGCATTACTATACGGTATAAATCATTTTCTATTTTTATAGTTTGTCACTAATTTGATAAAGATCCCTCATGCTATATTTTATTTGCATTGCATAACCTGAGCGCGCACTCATGCATTTCAAATTGCTCTTGATGAAGACATTTTCTCATTTGCTCGCATCGAAAAGCCTCAGATATCTATATTACTAAAAACAGATCTGGCCTGTGCTGTCCGGCTATTGCAATCGTTATCCTTTGTTACAGAAGGGCTGACACCGAGTGGAGGGGTGGGGGGGTTCATCGGTGGCGCCGCACTAGCGGACTGAAGCAATGGGGGAGGCCTTGGGTTAGAGATCGCGCAATTACCACCCCAATCATGGGTTTTGTTCCCCTCCGAGTGACTAAATTATGCACATTTTCGGCGGAAACGGGCGAAATGGGTCTTTGGGTGAGAATTTTATTTTGTCTCTAAAGGGCTGGCTTGGGTGACCGTGGTAAAATTTTCACAAAATTATGGGGTCATTGGGTGAAATTAAAAAAAAAAAATGGGGGTGTTTGGGTGAAAGAAAGGGGGTCTAACTCAGCGTCGTTCGCAAGGGGGGCGTGTCTGGGAGGGGGGGGTGCTAATTGGGTCTACTATATTAGGCTATGATAGGTTGGGGAGGACAGTCTGCCGTTTGTTATCAGGGTTTTAAGGTGACCTTCAAAAGTTCATATATATTTCTAGAGGTCATTTGCTATAGAAGCCTACTGGGACCTGGGCCTTAGAACAAGTCTGTGGTCAAAGTCACACACATAAGTCGAAGGTCACACATGGTGGAGATGCACGAGTTGGTACTATTTTCGGCGAAAATTACCCTGTAGCTACTGGGTTATCTGTTTTGCAGCTCGGCTAGTGGTCTGACATCTGGAGGGGAGAATTTCCGCCCTGAGACTGCGACGGGCTTTTACACCGGGCGCAGCGGGCTGGATGTTACCTAATTTATTTTCCGAATGTCTCATCCCTATCCTCAATAGGGAAAATACTATAAGGCCAACCCACAAACAAACAAACATAAAACGAGGAGTAATCACAGTCCAATTTCCTGATTTCTCAGGTCTCCTTACCCGTCTTTTTTATTTATTGTATTGTTTAGTTTCCATACTTGGGCACGAAAAATCTGATAAGGTAGCTATCTGGAAACAATATGATGTACTACTATAAATGATATCACAAATCACGAAAGTGAAAACTGTTCTGTCAGAATTCTGCACTGTCAAAACTTTTAAAGGAGCTATTCAACAATTAGCTGCGGTCGCGCTAATCGATAAAGGACGCTAAAGTCGTGTCGTGCTCTATTGATACCACCCTGCCAACCTGTGGTCGTATCCTGGTCCCTCCCCGTGTCGGATTAGCATTCAAATTAACCGAGATATTCGCAAGGTAGTGCAGTCACTTTACTTGTGAATCGATAACTGGCTGGAGGGACAGTTTCCGCTAGCAGATTCAAGCAGTCTCGGCGGGCTACTCCCTAACGCTATAGTGGGAGGAGCTAGGACCCATGCTCCAATCATCGTTACCCCTCTGCACTTACAAGAATATGTTTGACCCTTTGTAGTTAGTATGGATCCACTCTATATCAACGCTGGTCGGTAGTACTCGTGAATCTTCAAATTGTGGTGTCACTTTTCAATATGGCCAATTTAAGTTTACACAGGGGTCAAACTTTTAAAATGCTTCCAATCATTCTGAATGTAGGGCCATATTGGCCGTCTAGTCATAAGGAATTCCAAAATGTATAGTTTGTACTAACTATGACCAATGGTTTTAGAGTTAATAGGGTTCAAAATGGCTAAAATGGTAGAAAAAGGTCACTTTCTATTTGTACAGGGGTCAAAATCGAATTTGCATCCATTTTGTTGAAAATGTAGAAGTTGTCATCTAGCTTAATGTAGTCAAAAATCATGAATAGTTGGTATCCATCTGCAATGCATATTTAGCATGTTATGGACAAAATATGTCATAGGTGCATTACATACCCATGTGGTGTTGACCTGTCTATTGACCCTTATCTCAGCGTACATAAGCATTGAAGCCATAATACAAAAAAATCTATCCTTTTATGAGTCCTCTAACCTCAGGCAATAATTGGCAAGTATTTAAAATATAATCATAATAAACTTTTAATGTTGCCCCTGTACAATTGAATTGACTTTTTTTACGCTATTTTAGCTCATTTTAGCCTATAAAACCGCAAAACTAATGGTCGTAGGTGATACAACTAATAGCATTTTGGGGGGGGGAATCTTATGATTAGATGGATCAATATGGCATACATTTCCAACATGATGGGGCATTTTAAAAGTTTGACCCCTGTGTAAATCCTTAGAATTGGCCCCTTTTAAAAAGTGATATGGTCGTAACAATTTGAGAGTCCTTAACTCCCTACCTAGCATTGATGTCATAAGGAGAAAAAAAGAGGGTGCCATATTAACTAACAAAGAGGTGTCAAACCTTTCTGTAGTGGAGGGACACGAACACTCCTTAAATAAGGCCCCTATGATATTCTTCTCCTCGCTCGACAGTGTTAATTTCCAGGAGCTCCTGCGTGCAATTTCGACTGTTCTGTGGACAGTTGGTTGGCGTGGGATGGTAAGCTGGAAAAGTCTCAAGTTTTTATTTAGTCATTATATTAGCTTGCAGGATAGGTGAAACAGCCATCATCGTGCATATTTGGGTACAAGTACGCAATTTGCACATGATCGTAGAGGAATGAGCCCAGTTAACAATTTTGTGATATATAGCCCAAAATTTTTTTTGCCAAATGGCCTGCCAACTTCAAAATTTCCATTCAATAAGAGGCAACAAATGCAACTAAATTTCTAGTAGAATGATGGCGTGCTCGATTGGTTCGTCCTTATATGTTCTTGACAATGCTTATTCTTCATTATCCTTTATAGCTATTATGCATATGGTAGGGACTTTGAGGTTTTTTCAAGGATTCCGTCAATATTAAATGGAATGGCGCGCCCTAACACGTCTCAAAATACCAATAAATATTATAACAGCTGTAGCTAAGCAACATCACCATCTCGGTTTACCTGAACGTGTGTATATTTTAATTAATTAAAACATTTGTGACCATGTGGATACCCTACGGGTAAGATTCAAGACAATACACAAGTTAGTAATGATAGTCACTAAAACTGTAAAAAATTGCTCTAAATTAGTAAAAAAACACGTATATACTGATAAATACTCGCATGCTGCTGCTACCTTTATTTTAGGATAGTGGTGCAACACTGTTTGTATAACTTGATTCAAAGTGTATACTAGAGTTTGGTGACATTTGGATCCTAGAGCAAACTGAGCAAGACACACATAAGACAGAAAAAAAAACCATATATAACAGACCTACACAAAAAACAGGTAGCCTAGCAAAAGAAAACAAGGGTGAGAAGGGTAGGGATGGTTGGATTGGTAACGGAAATGAGCCATTTTTTGTAACAAAAACGGCCGAAGGGGCCCCCTGTGATTTTCGGTACTTGGAATCAAACTACAATTTACCATTCCTTTAAAATTTGACAAAAACCAAAAGATAGCTAAGAGTTTCTTTCTTTTCCAAAATACGTACCGAAACATGCCCCCATATGACGTCACTTATGACGTCATATGTGGTGGAAAGTACGAAAATACTGAATATATTGTGGAAAATTATATTTCGCAATTTAGTAGCGACTCAGACACCTATATTGATAGGCATTATTAAAATAATGTCTCTCTATTATATAAAACGTAGGGGGCGCTAAGATCATGGTGGTCTCATCAAGTAGAGTTCAAAACCCGCATGAAATCTTGATATTTGGACCTAACCATGTTTTAAGGCGAAAAAATGATTTTATCTCCCCTATCTACATCTGTGTGTTCTCTGGAAATTATGGGACGGTTTTGCTGACTCTAGGTGACATGGCAGAAACATGTTTGACGTGGACCTTGCTTGAGCATGTTGGTACTGACATTTGTGGTGTCAATGTGAAAAGAGAACAATAGGCTATCTAGTGTGGTACCAAAATCAAAGGTCGTGATATTCTCGTGTTGTTGTTGGTGCAATAGAAAAGCATTTGGTTATTTGACGGTGGGGTTGTGAAAAATGAAAAAGGAAAAAAGGGAAAGAGAAAAAAAAGGGAAAAAATGGAAAAAAAGGGGGAGAAAAAGGGAGCTCTGGCTCCTGCTCGATACACGGCTTTGAGGATCACCCTGTATCTTCCTCATACCGAAACGGTGGATGTGGTTTGTTTTTCCCGTGGTGAAAGTAAGTGGAAATGTCAATTAGCATTAAATAATTTTGGCACGGCAAACAGTGGGGTTTCTAGCAAGACGGGGAAAACGCTGAAAATGCGCCCCCGCGATATACGGGTAGACAATGAATTAGGGATGACAGAAGGTAGTGTGAGAGGGCGATAACGGCAACGGAAGTCAGATGTGGGGTGCAGTGAATAGATAGGACGGATGAGTGATGAAGGCAAGGAGACTTGAGTAGAGGGTCCTGGCTTAAAACAAGAACAATAATCTGGTTAATATGACAATGTGGTGGGTAGGGGTGTTAGATAAGGTAAGACCAGGGGAAATCAGTGCGGGGCAAAGGTACGATTGGTAAAGCTGTAAAGAGAACATGGGTGGAATGAAATTATTAGACTTAAGGAGAGGAAAGAAGAGTGGGAAGTACCATAATAAATCAAAGAATGGGGCCACGGAAGACTTCTGAAATGAGGAACGCCGTGAAATAAAATATAAAAGTGGGGGTTGGCAGTAAAAAATGAGGGGAATGTATAAACAAGAACAAATGAAAACAAACAAAGCATAAAACATTGTAGATTCAGAAAGGTAATAAAAAATAGTTGGACAAAAAACTCGAATCATCAATCAAGAAGGGGGGGGAAAGGAGCAGGCGAGGGCACAAAGGGGAAAAATGAAAGTGATAGCATGGTAAAATTATCATGAGATAGCCGTGCAAAATAGAGCTGAAAACCAGATGTAGTTGCACAGATTGAAATAAGAGAAGACCTACTTCTTCGCGCTCTGAGATGAGGAGAGCTCAAACACGGTGCTGGATGGTGAGTAGACGTCATGACACACTTTTACTCTGGCTGAGAAACGGTGACTTGTACCGGGGGCGGGTTGTCAAGAGAATCGATACCCTGTAAGGGTCATGGGAGATCAGAAGTATGTTATGGTTAGTGTAACATTGAAGGAAAGGGGTGTTGAGGGTGGGCGCACGCAGTGTTTCGCAACAAATTGTTTAGGTTGACGTGTGCCCTGAGTGGTGCGCAGATAGGGCTTCTCTCGTAGAGAGTCGGAATTTCCCTAAAACATACTGGACAGGTCCACAACACTATGCAGTGCTGATCGAGAGAGGTGAAAGGAAGTAGGGGGAGCATTAGAAGTACTGGGGGGGGGGACAGGTGGGATAGCGTGCCGGATCTGGGGCGCTTGTAGGTGATTGGTAAGCGTTCGGGGGAAATGAGTGGTCATGTGGACTGTGTTAGGCGGAACTAAAAGTCAAGAATCGCACCTGTCAATAAGTTGGTGCCTTTAGACGCATACTATATCGAACTTGTGTCACTAAAAGATACCAAAACTGCCTACGATATAGATAAATAGAATTATCAGGTTAGTTGGTACTGAATGCCGCCGTCCTGCAGATGCATGTCATCAGACAAATCGTTTGGCGGGAATCTTCTGTAGGTCAAGATGGGAGTGTCAGGAACAGCACGGCAAGCGATCTTAGTGTGGAGAATAGTGAGGGTTAGTGTTCGCATACGGCGAAGGTTTGTAAAGACATTTGTATGAATGTAACGGGCACTGAAGGGACCGGTTTGTGGACGTATAGTATCCTGGGATTTGCTATCTGGGGGGATTTCTCTGCAAAAGCTGTAGTCCTGGGTACGTGAGTAGGCTCTCTGGGTGGCTTGCTGAACGGGGTCTCTTGAGCGGTGTCCTCTGGCCCGGTAGGTGTTTCTTCTTCAAATTCTGTGAATGGTATAGAAATCTAGATATCATTAGCCTGACTGTAATCATGCCAGTGCTTGACAGTGGGAGGGTGGCAACTAGAGGAATAGAGATACTAATGAGTGTCTGTAGGCTTAGTATATATATCCGTGGAGAGGGTGCCTTCTGCTTCGTTGATGGTGGACACAGGAAAGTACCTGTTGGTGAGAATCTTCAGACAGTGATTTAATGGCTCCTGTGAGATGAATTGATGTGTTAGTAAGCGCAAGGTACTGCAGCAAGCATCTGCGATCTTCAAGGCTGGTGAGACATGTGAAAAGGGCTCACGCGCAATCGAGGCCATCGCTCTGCCCATCCGCCGTCACTGTACGCTGCAGTAATTGTCATTCATAAAGTAAGTTATTCTGGTTAGTAATGCTTCATCAAAGGGGCAAGATCATCAATGGGAACTGGGCGTATGTGGGGCCACTTGGTCAAACAGCTGGCACAGGCTGCTGGCGATCTTCATCGCATCGTGGGGAATATTGGTGTAGAGATTAGTGTGGGGGACATGCATTGGGGTCCCAATGAGGTGCTGGGTGCCTGGGGAACCCTGGTCCTGTGATTAGCTTCAATTTCTGAGAATTTTCGGTTCAGCAGAGAAATTAAATGCTGTCTGGCGAATTTGTAATGAGTAGGCATATTGCAAATGCCATGGAAACTGCGAGCGATATCTTAGCAGCTAGGTAGATTGTTAATGGAAAGATGCAGTTAAGGTGCGGCTCAGGAGGCACGTTAGGCTCCTCCCGCGCATCGAATGAGATCTGGCATCTTAGTTCCAAGATCGGCTTATTCCAACAAAAATTCTTGCGTTGGCGTTCTGATTGGGACACGCGAGGTAAAATCACATGTGCGCCGTGGCATGCTGACTACATGCGCAACTAAAACTAGGAAGCGCGAGAGATGCCTGGGAAACGTGACGCTCAACCTAAAAATGCCAAGAACCCCAACGCCCTGGGGTGGCTCCTCAGGAAAATACCTGGGGAAATCACCCAAAGGGACCCTGGGATGAAAATGATGAATGGCGTTTTTTATATTTCCCCATTTTCATCTTCTTAGGTAAAACAGAGGTAATTATTTTGTACTAGAATATTTATTAAGGTGATATTTAGTCATTTCAGCATTTTTTGGCGGCCATTTTTAATTTGGCGGCCATCTGGAAAAATTACATTTTGGGTCTATCTCCTAAAATGTTCATAGGTTCTCCTTGACTCTCTGCCAATTTTCATGCTTGTACCCCAAAATACAGATGTCTATTTGATATTTTCCCAATCGCAGCACTATCTCTTTTAACCAAGACCCAAGTGCGCTCTAAACACCGCATAGACGAGCCGAGACTGTGGGAAGTCTAGCCCAAGGATAAAGCGCGAAAATTTGGCGTGAAGAGTCAACTGAATAGAGTGCCATATTCTTACGGTTGTAGCCGACTATGAGTACGGGGACTATAATTATTTCACAACCGTTCCCCGAATTAAAGGAGTCAATCGTAGTCAGTTTCCGAAAGTGACGGTGAAAAGGCCAGACTGTCGCAGGCGGTCATCGTCAATGCGGCCTGCGGGTTCCCATGGCGTCTTGGGCTTTTATCCGTAACACGCAATTATACCACGCCAACTGACGCTAGAAAATGCCAAATGATGCATGACGTCTTCATAAGACCAACCATATGGCACAAATCGCGGTCAAGGCCCGCGACAATCCTCGTGTCTTCTTGCCATTGCTGGGCCTGAGGGTTCCTGGTTCGATTCCCACTCATGATTGTAAAATCTTCTGCAGCTTCTACCCCTTACAACCTTTCTATTCCTCCCGTAGACGAGAGCGTCGTTGGGTTATGGTTCCTGACGATGTTTCACGTTGCCCCTTAAACGGAAAAAACTAATTGTAAAACAAATAGTGGTGTATTTTTTCTGAAATCAAGAAAAGAGTAATTCCTTTAACTTATATACACATTGAGCTTGGAAGCCGCAGTGAGGAGGAGAATAGGATTTGGGTTGAGGATGGATGAGTCATTAATTGGAGAAGTGGAAGGAGGGAGGGCGGTAATTGCTGCTAGTGTGAGGAGAATCCACCACCTTCGTTCACGGGGACAAAACCGGATTAAAAACAAAACTTGGATTTACTACGTCTACTAACCACGACTACCTGGATGATTTAATAGTCATGTTCGTTATCAATAACTATACAAATCCAATTACCTCAAACAGCAGCTTATAGGAACTGAGGCAATCTTTCCTTCAAAGCTTAGATTTTAAATATATAAGTAAATCTCAGTGCGCCTTTAAATGACGTGGCGGCGTTTTCTTACCATAAGGAATTCTACTGAAATTCAATCATAGGATGTTTTCTTTCAAAACCACCAAATCCTGATTCAAATGAACAGTAAATACATGAATTGCTTCCAAACGGAATACCGGTAACAAAACTTGTAGGCCACACCTCCGGCCTGCTATAATCATTTATCCCGGCGGTTGAGCTTATATTCGTGGATTTCTGATAACAACACCTCATTCGACCTTTGCGCGACAACAACTAGTTTCACACTTCCTGAGAATCTTAGTTTAATACCAGCCTGACATTATCATCGAACGATCGTTGTTGTTACAACAGTATAAATGAAACATAAACCACTTTATCTATAAAGGACTACAACAGCGGTTTACTGTAAAGCTCCAAAATGCCTAAACCGTGAATTATATCGCACAGATTCGCAAGGATAGAATCCAGCGTCCCTTCCAGCAGCAGAAGGCCCTATTTCAGATGTTTATAGGTCCATTGATTAACCAATTGTCCTTAGATTTGGCAACAATCAGTCTCAGCTTTCGCTGGCTAACAATTTCGCAATAGAGTACAGAAGCGGCAAGCGGATCGACGGGGTCTTCTCGCCAAAACAGCACTGAAGAGGGCAATCAAGACTACGATAAGACGACATGCGCGGATGCAGGAGACCTTCTTGAAGGACGACTTCACAGTCTGATGGGAGAGTGTGCGATAACAAAAAACCGTTAAAAGGCTGGAAAAGCAGTGAAAAAAGTCGGTCAAAAGTGATCAAATCAGCTGGTTGCAGATATTGAGGCCGTCGTACATGGGGCGAAAGATTTGACTAAAAGATTTGCTGCGAAATCTAGGGTACTGTGGCAGATGCTGCGGACGCAGTTTGGATGTTACTGAACAAGAGTGCTGGATTTGCTGGTCACGTATTTAACGAGGCAGGTAAGGCGTTTCAATCAGAAATGGTTGTAGTTGTCCTTTATTTGGCAAGCCAAATTGGTTTTTGTTTTATATATGAAAATTTTGTACTGATTACGAAAATCAAGGTAACCAAGATCTATTTTGTGGGAGGAAGTGGTCAAATTTTAAAGTAGCTTTGTTTAGCTAATTTAGCTTGGGTTTCCTGATTTCAACCTGCACCAGAGTTGCCATAATATTCATGGACATTTTCTCGATTGTATTTAGTTAATAAAATTACCGCGATTCAAGAGTATTCACAGGAATTATTTGGTGAAAAAAATATCGAAACCGGGCTGGCTTAAGAAAAATGGCCCGGTACTCCCTAATAATGAAAGACTGACAATGCCCTCTTTTGAGGTGAATTTCTAAGAGTGAGAGTCCCTCAATTCCTCCTCAAAAAAGTGGATGTCACTCTCTTAATTAACCCCCCACAAAGTCTACACTTTCTTCACGTGTCTCTGTATTGTACCATTGCATGATATAGTATGATATACCTCTGATAAACCAATGCAAATAGAACTCTACAGACTGGTCCCAAAAAAATATACAATCAAAGATGGGATTTTTTGCCAAAAATTTAAGTTGATCTCAATTGGAGTTTACTGATTCCTTTTAGGACGGTTCCAGCTTTATGAGATTTTTAGTTGGTTTAGTTGGGTGAGCGGGTTCAGAGAAGTTAGGGCTAATTTATTGAGACGGTTGAAAAACATGTTGGGCCAGGTTCGGCTATCCTGATATCAACAAAGTTGCATTGAAAATCACCTTCAAATCATTCTTTATTGAAAATTAAATAAAAAGTAGGTATAAAGTGCTGCTTCTTGTGATATAACATAATTTATAATTCATAATTATCTCAATTGCTAATAAATACATGTAGCATTGGGAATTCAATTCCAAACAGTCTTGTTTGTCTCAGCTCTACGCCAAGTTTCGGCAGAAGGTAGAACCATAAAACACCCTCGTGAAAAGTAAATGAGGCTTTGAACACCAACGATCCTTTCCTTTCATGTTTTTGTTTCAACACTGGTTTTTCATTATCTTCCTCCCTGGCATCTTGGATGCAGAGTTGGGAATAGGGAAGGGTAAATTGTCCCTCAAATAGAGAGTTGTCCAACATTTGTCCCTCAACAGGACTTGTGGCTGTAAATTAGTTCTAGCAGTCAAATTCCCTAAATTGTACATATTTCATGATTATGGTCCCCCTAAGAGTGAGTCCCTAATTTTCACCACAACATAATTTCTGAGATGTTCTCACTGAAAAAAAAAAAAAATTCATATATTATTAGTTCAATGCATGAGAAAACATTCACTCTGATTGTTACCATATTCTTTTGTTTGAAAGGGTTTTAATCCCACAATGCTGCTACAGACCTCAAACCTTTAGTTTTCTTGAACCTTCAGGTGAAACTGGCCAAAAGTGGTATTTTATCCTTTTGTGGTCAACTGACAATCTTGCCACTTAGGATCCATCAAATTGGATGGAATAATAAGCGGAGGATTTAGCTAGGAACTTGGTCTTAAACAAATAAAGTCAAAATATCTCTCAAAAATGCACAGTTTATATGTTTATACATTTTAGGTAGTTTGATTGTATAGTTTTTATTGGGACAGTCTGTATGTATCTGTACAAATGCCTGGGAAATGTTGATCTGAGTTTTATATGACAAAATTCATACTGTATAGTAATGGTTAGCATCTATAAACACACACCCACTTCACACACACACCACACACAAATATTAGCCCTAAACACCGTACTAAAGGACATCTGATAATCACCGTAAAAAGTGAGGTAGCTGTGTCACCTCTAGTAACAATTTCCAACTCATCCAAGGCAGATTTGTCAGGTGGGTTTGAAGCGATTAAAGGAAGTTAGGGATATATATCCTTTAATATCTCTAAATGCCAGTTTTCCATTTTAAAAACATACTCAGGGGGACCTCTGCCTTGTATTTACGGGGAAGTGCTCATAGATCTTACAACACAAACACAAACTTAATACCCTTTTTTCCGGGTGAGGTGAGGTTGTGTCATTTCCTTTAATGGACCCGTAAGGGATAAAAATAATATAGGTGTTAAGGTCCACACAGGGTCGTTTATTCAAGAACCCGATTGAATATAGAACATTTGCCTTAAGCCTCTTGAACCCCAATGATTAGAATTTCAAACAACTTTCTTTTAGTGTATAATATTGCGATACGAATAAACTTGTGGACCAATACACTCCAAACCAACATAACAATCTCATTTAAGCCTTACATGGGCATAACGGATGTACTTTAATAGCTCTAGAAAGTTCCTTTACACTAGCGCCATTTACAGTATAGTTCTAGGCACGCAACCAAGACACGCAGGTTCCTTCCTGCCGTATTCTATATGTCACAGTATTTAATCAGTCCCAGCATGCTATAGGTTTCAACTTCCATCAAAAGAATCAGGAAACTCACAGAAAGCAAGTTTAGATCCTAACATATGCTACAAGTGATGAAAACCAGAAGATCAATCTAATGTAAAGATAAAATCGGATATTATAGTCGGGTAATGTCTCACGGACACTTGTACTACCGCACGTAATTTAATGGCGATTCATATCTTTGCACAATGTTGTTTTATTAGCTTTTTATCATTTTTTCAGTTGAAAAAATTACGAAAATTGTACATGCTTATCCGTCACCTTTAATCCATTCAATTTCAAATATTTTGACTCTTTCGGGTGAATCACTGATAGTGCATTTAATTATGCAATTTTAGAGACGATGTCTAAAATCCTTTCAGTGAACTCAATGTACTTTTTATCACGAACTACTCTCTTTCTAAATGCAAAAGAGTGACTACCAGGGCTGTATCTTATATTTACAAATATTAGGTGGTGTTGTTGTAGCCTTGTCAATGAAAGGATTTTCTTCAACGCTTAACTGCATTTGGTCTTCTGTACTCCTGTTGGTGCAAAACCACTTTGCCGTTGGAAAATGTTTTACCAAAAACTTCTGGGTCCTCTGATGGGTTGCATCACAACACGACCACATAACAAGAAAAAATGAAATTGGTTATATAGATTCAAAATGGCGGTTCAAAAACAGATTTTTATGATGCGCACCAAATTCCCCCACCCACAAATGAAAAATCACATTTTCACAAAGGACCTTTTCCATAAAATTTGGTTCATAATAGTAGGACATGAATACAATAATACATTGCTTAAATTTAAAAAAAAAATCAAAAAAGTTACTCTGGTACGATTCAAGGGGCAAACCAAATTTTGAATAGCGCCATCAAAATTTATGCTAATTAGTATAAAAACGCCATGGCTATTTGATTTTTCCCACCAAAATATGCAAATGATATTTAGGCAATTACATAAAATCTCGGGCAAAATAATTTAGCGTTAAAACATGGCGCGCTAAAAACGAAATCGTGGGTCCACATGGACCCTCTCCCCTTATGCACTTAAACGTTAATCCTGAATGTCTCTCTCTTTCATTTTTGAGCACTGTAGTCAATCTTAAAGAGTGCAATTAACTCTTTGAAATTTTAGAGAGTATAGTCACAAATAGCCAATGCATTATGGGATTGGTAACGTTTAAAATTGGAATATACCTACTCTCATACTACCTTGACTACGGTGGTTTCCCGACGTGTCCGTATATGGAATAAACTGTTACAGGGATACACGTGTGTGACAATCCCAGCAAATGCAAAACGTTTGGAAAACATGTTGCCATTGAAGTTATTACAAACGTTTTAATGAAAATACTCAGTCTTTTGTCTTTAAAATGCTTTTATAAATGTTTTTGAAATGTTTTTTCTTGAAACATTTAGAAGAAAAATGATAAATGATAAGATATTTGATTAAAGGGGTGTTTTGCCATCTGTCCCACTTATTCTGACACATAACCAGGATAACAGAATAAACACGTGGTTTATTGTGTGAAGGGATTGAAGAGTACATTTCTCGATCCCTATTCGTTTGTTTCTTCAAGATTTTCAAGGCTAATCGAGGCATGAACAGCAATTATCTAATTAGTAGCGCTGACGGTTTGGCGCCAAGAGAGCGATTAACCTCCCTTTTGAAGCTCTGCCAGTCCTGGTTCGATGCTACATAAGCAGGAAGGGTGTGGAAGTTTGATCTCACTATCAGCAAGGAAGCGATATAAATGCACTCACGTAAGATTCTTTAGGAATACTAGTAATCATTTCCCTGTATTTTCTCTCCCCATGCATGTTCACAGCATTCTGTTGAAGAAAAACCAGACAACAATGTGCACATCTCCCACCCAACAAAAGGGACAGCTCAGATGATCCCGATGGGATTACACATCCAGCCCGAGACATCAAAGGATTTCTCTGGACAAAAGGTACTCATGGTTGAAGGCGACCCTAGCATGAACAAGCAGCTCAAGTAACACGTATTTATTATTGAGTTTATCAACATCGTTACCTGACTTAAAATCGAACATTCTCCATCTTTTTGTTGCGATGGCGGGGAGTCCTATATTTTGGCCTGGTCAATGGTAGCAACACGTTCTAACGGATCTTGTCCAAAGGCCTCATATGTTACGCAGGTTTTTAGATAACTTTAACGCACTTACAATTATGCCTACTTACATGGGTTAATCTATAAGTACAGCGAAGATTTTCTGAGGATACAGATGTACTCTAAAATTTGCACTTGATTCGTTGTAGAACACCGAACCGAGAAGTCAAAACAATGTAAAAGAAACCAAAAACTTAAATTTGAACTTGCCTGCTCTCCTATCACTCTCTATCGAAGCATGCGTGAATTTTCTGTCACACACGAAAGAAAAATCTCATCATCATTTTATTATTACATAAAGACGCGTTGTCGGCTAATTCCCTTGAGATTTAATATGGTACGCGATGCAAAAAAAAATAGTTTTCGAATAGACTTGGCGCATTTTTTTTGGAAATGTCCTCGTGTTCTTTAAAAGCGCGACGTGTTGACTTGATCCTCAGCGTGCTCAGAGGACGAGGAAGAAATCATTATATCTGCCATAAATGTATGTCTGTATGTGTGTAATATTGTATTTATGTATATGTGTAAATTTATAGGTATTTATGGATATGCCATGTATGTAGTGGGATGTGCTGGAGTCGTGCATGTGTGGTGTGTGAATGTGTTTGTGTGTGTTCCGTATTTGCGTCAAATCGGTAATTTTTATTAAAGTTTTGCAATTTTAGTTAAAGAACATGAGGAAGATTTCCAGAAAGAAACGCCCCCATTTTCTCGAACCCCGGTTGTTGTTACATATTTGAATGCTTTACCAATGTATTAGCTCACACCTGAGTGAATAAGCCGATACGCCGTTTTATGTAATAAGATGATGAGTGAGTAGTTTCTGTCGTGTCATGACAAGAAAGGTCAAAGCATGGTTTTCTATGGGAACTATTACGATAGCAGCAAGTGTCAAAACAAGGTTTGCGGTTTTCTTTTGCACCTGTTTGTCCAATAAAACCTTCGAAACGTCTCGGTAGGTGGTCTACAAAAGATCCAGTGATTTGAGAGCAATTTGTATCCTAAAAAATCTCCTCCTGTCACTTTAAGTTTTCCCATTTCAAAGTTATCACTCAAACAAACTTGGTATCAATGGTAAATGGATCGGATGGAAATGTGTCATTAAGGTAGTTTGATGTTAACAGTGGTTCAGTTTGGGTCAAAATTACCTTATTTGGTTAAAATTTTGTGGGTAGTCATGTGAAACTTGGTGGTTTAGTCAGCATTCCATGCCAACAATTTTAAAGGTCCTTTCGAGTTCATGCAGTGATCATCTAAGGTCAAATCAGTAGAAAATGCACTCTGGGTCGAAAGTAGGGTTCCGGTTCCTACTTGGATACTGCAAACATCCCTGGGTGGGCAAACCGTGCAGGAAGCGGTGTGCGCAATGCTTGAAGACGAACTTATCCTGGCTTGATTATTGGCTCTTGAAGTAATTTGACACAGCTGATTTAATTGGTCCGTTCTGTGTATTGAGAAATATGTGTTCTGGTAAATATTCCAATCTCTAATTGTTCGAGGTATGAAGGCAATCAAGGCGTGAGTAATGTTCCGATGCAGTTGTTTGCTTTAAAACTGCGAGTTCGCCTTTGATCAGGCTGAAGGTAAGTTTCAGGAAGTCATTCAGTGGTCTCACATCTGAAGTGATCACGAAGTCAAGAACCAAAGTTGGATATGGTGCATTGTCCAATAGGATAAAGGTGAATTTAAAGGTTCGTTGTCCAGTAATATGTATGGTGCGTTCTGATCGTTAAGTGAGCCAAGACTCGTGGTTCACGAACTTCGTGCACCCTGTCCGCAAACGTACTAATAGGGGATTAGAACCGCTCGCGTTCCAATTTTTTTGCACTGAAAAAACATAGACTTACAATAGGAACAAGGGGAAAACCTCCTCACCTTGCAAAGAACTTGAGGACTAGAAACAAATAGTTTTTTTTAATGGAGCTATCTTAAACGGAAATTTACTTGCTGTGATTAATTTTCAAGAGATGACGCCATTTTTGGCACTGAAAAAACATAGAAATTACAATATGAACAAAGGGAACCCTCCCACCTTTCAAAGAACTTGAGGACGAGAAACAAATAGTTGTTTTTATGGAGCCTATATTAAACGGAAATTTACTTGCTGTGATTATTTTCAGAGAGAATGACGTCATCATCGCTATAGGTGAAATGATATCAATGAACAAGCAACACTCAATGAGGTCTTACACATATTTGGTACTATTGCCAGCACTTTCAGTATGGTAAGTATCAGAGGTCGTCTCATTTCTTGAAAATCCACGCTGATATTTTTCTATAACGCTAATAACGATTCCCGTTTTTGGAAAAGCTCGTGTCGATATGCAGTACCGACCAATGGCGTACCGACTGGGGATAGGGAGGGGGCAGCCGTTGTTCCTGGCAATGGCGCAAATTCAGACGAAATGGAAATTCTTTTGCATTTTTGGTCTCGATTTTAGATATTGCAACCAATTTTTGCCTAAATTTGAGCTAAGTAATTGGGTCTAATTTCGTTCGTGCGCTTGGCGTGCATGTGATCCGCATTTAGCACTGTTTAGCAGGTCACCGGGACGACTTGTGATTTTGCCCCTCTGGCTTGGTCTGCTCTGTAAAGCCACTGGTATCGATCCGGGTATCTGTAGTTTGTAATTGTTTTAAGTACGGCTAGCATGATCCTATTTGAAAACCTTCATAATCAGCTATGGATTTCACTGATTCTTTATATTAATATACATGCATGCCTGCAAGTAGCAATTAATCCATTGCCATATCCCTTAAATCCCTAAATGCCATTTTTTGGCCAGTTTCCAAAAATCCGGAGTGGACCCCTCCTGATGTTACATGTTATAACAATTTTTGATCTCAAACCAAAACAAGTTTCTAATTTTATCATCCTTGGGGAATTCCACTTCCCTTATTGTGCATCTATCTACAGGTGCATCCTGCATAAACAGCACTAGGGAAATCCCTTTTCTCTCTTTTATAGTAAACAAATTCCTTTTATCCCGTGAGAAAATCTTTTCTCAAATAAAATGGAGAAAATAATATTTTTAAAAGTTTAATCAGAAAAATGGAGGCCATATAACCTCCTCCCCCTTAAAAAGAAAATTTGAATGAATGAAAATTTCCAAAATATGGCTTTATACCTTTACATTTTGTGTTAATTTTCTACGTTTACACGTGATAGATATACAAGCTATTTTATAATTCTTGCATTGCTGCTTCTCTATATTACATATTTTGGCAACTCAAATTTCTGAACAAAATTTAGGCAGCTCTGGACAAGCATCTGCCAAGACATTATCTTTCCTTTGATATGTCTTATGATCCATATTGTATTTCTTGTAGAGTTAAACTCCACCTGACAATCTTTGATTGTTTTTTTCCTTGTGGATGAAAGTCAACGGATTGTCATCCGTGTACACTAGAAGTGGGTGCACTGTTGTACTCAAGTACACTTCACAATTTTTGCAATGACAATAGCAATGCAGCATTTCTTTCTCAATTGTTGAGTACGTTTGTTCTGATGTTTGTCAACTTCTTTGAAAATCACTACAGGATGATCGACAGCATTTTCATCTGCTTGCATGAGAATCCACCACAGCCTACATCACTGGCATCAACTGCCACTTGAATGTTTTCTGAAATTCTGGCGCGCAATCAAAACTGGCTCATTCATCAAAATACATTTGATTTTCTCACACGCTTTTTGGCTTGCTCTGACCAACAAATTTTGCGTTTTTCCTTCAGAATGTTGGTCAACGGACATGCAATTTCTAGAAATTTGGACATATTTCTGAACCCGACCATACCGAAGAATCTCCTGAGATCTCTTTTACTCTTTGGTGTGGGGAATTTCTCAATTGGCTTCAAACTTTTGCAGGGATTGGCCTAATTTGCCCTTGTCCTACCACATGCCCTAAGTATGTGACATTTTGCATGGGCAAAATTCACTTTTCACGAGATTCACGTTAAACCTGCTAGAGATAATTTCTCAAATAGCTGATGGAACTGTCTCATGTGTTCTTCCCATGTTTCGCTGTACACAGGAGATCATCGACAAACAATGTTGCACATCTCCCACCCCCAAAAGGGACAGCTCAGATGATCCCGATGGGATTACACATCCCGCCGCGAGACAAGAATCAAAGGATTTCCTCTGGACAAAAGGGACTCATGGTTGAGCCAGACAACTAGCAGAACAGCAAGTCTCACGTAAGACAACGTATTTATTATTGAGTTATCACTTCGTTACCTGATTTAAATGAACATTCTCCCATCTTTTTTGTTGCGATGCGGGGAGTGCCTATATTTTGGTCCTGGTCAATGGTAGCAACACGTTATAACGGAATCTTGTCAAAAGGACTCATATGTTAACGCGGTTTATAGATAACTTAAAACTTAACCACTTACAATTAATGATACTTCATGGGGTTAATCTTCTAAGAACATCAGAAGCTTTTTCTGAGGATACGATTGTCTCTAAATTATTGCCCTTGATTCAGTTTTGTAGAACAACCTGACCGAGAGAGTCAAAACAAGTGTAAACAGTAAAAACCAAAAACTCTTAAATTTTGAACATTGCCTGCTCTCCTATCTACTCTCTCTCTATCGAAGCATGCGTGAATTTTCTGTCACACAAAGACACCAGGAACAAACTAACGAAAAATACTCAGTCATCATTTTATTACATACAGAAACGGTGAGCGTTTTCGGTAATTCCCTTACGAGATTTAATATGGTAAGCGGATGCAAAAAAAAAATAGTTTCGAAAAAGAATTGGGGCGCCTTTTTTTTGGAATGTCCTCGTGTTCTTTCAAAGCGCGACGTGTTTGACTTGATCCTCATCGTGCTCAGAGGACGAGGGAAGAAATCATTATATATGCATATGTATGTCTGTATGTGGTATAGTTGTAGTAGTATTGTGTAATTTATAGTATTTATGTATATGGCATGTAGTATGTGATGTGCATGGATGTACGTGCATGTGTGTGGATGTATGTGAATGTGGTTTGTGTGGTTCCGTATTTGCGTCAAATCGGTAATTTTTATGTAAAGTTTTGCAATTTTATAACGAGACATGAGGAGATTTTTCCAGAAAGAAACGCCCCAATTTTTCTCGAACCCCGGTTTTTTACATATTTGGAATGCTTACCAATTGTATTAAGATCACACCTGAAGTGAATAGCCGAATACGCCGTCTTTATGTAATAAGATGATGATTTAGTAGTTTCTGTCGTGCACGACAGAACGCCAAAGCATGGGTTTTCTATAGGTGGAACTATTACACGATAGCAGGCAAGTCAAAACAAGTTTGCGGTTTTCTTTTGCACCGTTTTGTGTCCCATAAACTTAGAAACGTTCTCGTGTGTGGGTCTACAAAATTCCAGTGAAATTTGAGAGAAATTTGTATCCTAAAAAAAAAAAAATCCTCCCCTCTCCTGGTCACTTTAAAGTTTTTCCCATTTCAAAAGTTATCACTTCAAACAAAACTTGGTAGCAATTTGTAAATGGATAGGATGGAAAGTGTCATTAAGGTAGGATTATGTAACAGTGGGTCCAGTTTTGTGTCAAAATTACCCCTTATTTGGTTACAATTTGGGTAGTCATGTGAAAATTTGGTGGGTTTTATTCAGCATTCAATGCCCACATTTTTAAAGGTCCTTTCGAGGTTTTTCATGCAGTATCATCTAAGGTCAAATCAGTAGCAATGCACCTCTGGGGTCGAAAGTAGGGTTCTACGGTTCTACTTGGCTACTGCACAACCTCCCTGGGTTTGGCCAACCGTGCAGGAAATGGTGTGCGCACTGCTTGAAGACGAACTAGTCTTTGCTGTGATTATTGGCTCTTGAAGTAATTTGCACCGCTTGATTTAAATGGGTCCGGTTCTGTATGAAGATATGTGTCTGTGTAAATTATTTCCAATCTCTAATTGTTCGAGGTATGAAGGCAATCAAGGCGTGAGTAATGTTCGATGAAGTTGTTTGATTTTAGAACGGCGAGTTTCGCCTTTGAGCAGGCGAAAGGTAATTTTCAGGAAGTCATTCAGTGGTCTCACATAATGAATTTGATCCGAAAGGTCAGAAAACAAAAGTTGGAATTGGTGGCATTGGTCCCAATGTGGAGTAAAGGTGAATTTAAAGGTTTCGTTGTCCAGTAAATCGGTATGGTGCGTTTCTGATCGTTAAGTGAGCCAAGACTCGTGGTTCAAGAACTTCGTGCACCCTGTCCGCAAACGTACCTAATTAGGGGATAGAACGCGCTAGCGTTGCCCCAATTTTTTGCACTGAAAAACATAGAAATTACATAGAGAATCAAAGGGGAAAACCTCCTACACCTTTCAAAGACTTGAGGACGAGAAACAAATAGTTGTTTTTTTAGGAGCCCTATATATTAACGGAATTTACAGTTGCGTGATTTCTTTTCAGAGAGAATGACGCCAATTTTTGCACTGAAAAACAAGAATTACAACAATAGGAACAAAGGGGAAAACCCTCCTCACCTTTCAAAGAAACTTGAGGACACAGAAACAATATTGTTTTTATGGAGCCTATAATTAAAGAACCGGAAATTTACCTTGCCTGTGATTATTTTCAGAGAGAATGACGTCACTCATCGCTATCGGTGTAAAATGATATCAGCAGCTACACTCAATGAGGTCCTTACACCCTATTTGGTACTATTTGCCCAGCACTTTCAGTATGGTAAATTATCAGTAGTGTTTCAGTTCTGGAAAATCCACGCGAGTTTTTCTATAACCGCTATAACGATTCCGTTTTTTGGAAAAGCTCGTGTCGATATGCAGTACCGCGAACAATGGCTGACCGAACGGGGGATAGGGAGGGGGCAGCCGTTGTCCTCTGGCATGGCGCAGCAAAATATCAGAACGAAATGGAAATATATTTTGCATTTTTTGTCTGCGATGGGTTTAAGAGATTGCAACCAATTTTTTGCCTACAGTTGAGCTAATTAAATATGTCTAGATTTCGTTCGTGGCGCTTGGCGTGCATTGTGATCCATTTAGCACCTGTTGGAGCAGATAACCGGGACGACCTTTGTGATTTTTGCTCCCTCTGGCTTTGGTCCTTGCTCGGTAAGCCAACTCGGTATCGATCGGGTTCTGTTTTGTAATTGTTTTAAGTACGGGCTAGCATGATCCTATTGAAAACCTTACATAATCAAGCTATGATATCAATGGATACAATTTATATTATATACATGCATGCTGCAAGTATCAATTAACCATTGCCACTATCCTTAAATCCCTAAATGCCATTTTTTGCCAGTTTTCCAAAATCACGGAGTGGACCCCTGCCTGATGTTTAATGTTATCCAATGTTTTTGATCTCCAAAACATAAACCAGTTTCTATTTTACATCCGGTTGGGAATTCCCCACTTCCCTTATTGTGTAATCATCACGGGTGCATCCTGCATAAACAACTCTACGGGAATCCCTCCTTTTCTCTCTTTTATAGTAACACTTACTTTTCCCGTAGAAATCTTTTTCTCAAAATAAAATTGAGAAAATAATATTTTTAAAATTTATAATCAGAAAAATGGAGGCCATAAACATCCTCCCCCTTAAAAAGAAAATTTGAATGCAATGAAATTTTCCAAAAATATGGCTTTATACCTTTAGACCATTTTGTGTGGTTAATTTTACATACCATTTACACATGCAAATTTTACACTTTTAATTATAATGTTCGTCATTGCTGCCTTCAGTCTATATTACATAATTTTGTAACATCACTTTTTTTGTTTCTGAACAAATTAGGCCGCTCTGGACAGGCATCTGCCCGACATATCTTTTCCTTTGATATCGTTATTCCAGATTTGTATTCTGTAGATTTAAACATCCCCCTGACAAGTCTTTGATTTCTGTTTTTTTTTTTTTCATCTTGTGGGATGAAAGTCAACGGATTGTGATCCGTGTACACTAGAAATGGGTGCACTGTTGTACTCAAGTAACTTCAAAATTTTGCAATGACAGTAGCATGCAAGGCATTCTTTCTCAATTGTTGAGGTGTAGGTTTTCTGAATGTGTGTGTCAACTTCTTTGAGAATAACATACAGGATGATCGACATAATTTTCATCTGCTGCATGAGAACTCCACGACAGCCTACATCACTGGCATCAACTGCCACTTGAATTGTTTTTCTGAAGTCTGGCGCAATCAAAAAAACTGGCGCATCATCAAAATACATTTGATTTTCCTCAAAAAAACGCTTTTTGGCATTGCTCTGACCAGACAAATTTTTCGTTTTTTCCGTTCAAAGTTGGTCAACGGACATGCAATTTCTGAAAAATTTGGACAGTGTTTTCTATAATACCCGACCATACCTAGAAATCTTCATGAGCTCATCTTTTACTCTGTGGTGTGGGGAATGTTTTCTCAAGTTGCTGTCAAACAACTTTTGGCAGTTGATTGGCCTAATTTGCCCTGTCCTACAACATGCCCTAAGTATGTTACATTTGCATTGCAAATTTCCCTTTTCACCAGATCACATTAACCTGCGTGAGATAATTTCTCAAATGCTGATGGCTCTGTCTCATGTGTTCCTCCAATGTTTCACTGTACACAAGGAGAATCAATCGAACATAGGCCCTTCACAATTTTCTATGTCTGCAAACTACTCTGTTCACTAACCTCTGAACAATGTGGATCGGCTAATTTTTGAGACCAAATGCCATTCTTTGTATTGGTATAAGGCCATCGGGCGTACAAAAGGCTGAAAGTTCTTTGGCACGGTCAGTGAGGAGGAACTTGCCAATACCCCTTCAACAAATCAAATTTTGCTAACAATTTGGCATTTCCAACTCTATCTCTGGCAATCATCAATACGTGGGATCGGATATGAGTCGGTTTTTGGAACAGAGGTTTGACTTGTTTCCCGAAAATCTGTGACAAATTGAAGTGAACCATCAGGTTTGGGGAACTCAGAATACATGGGGAAACTCCATTCACTATTGCTTTGTTCTACTATTCCATTGTCTCAACATTTATTTCACCTCATTTCTGATAATTTGTCAACTTGATTGGATTCAACCCTATAAGGATGACTTGTTTGCTTTAACAGAGGCTTGGATTCGCCTACATCATTGTCATGGGTTATGACATTGTCCCCTCACATGGTACATCAGGAAATATGGTTTTCCCCCTCATGAATTAACTCTTTAAATCACCTGTTTACTTTGTGGGATTACCTAGTTTCTTGTCTAAAATTGGCAAGTATGTCAGAATTTTTTGCAATTGACACCATAATCATTTTCTGTGTTTACAGGGCTGTTTTGTTCAAATTCTAAACTCTGTGATGTACCATTTGTACACACCCCAAACTCTAGATGACATTACGCATGTAGGCTTTATGTCAGCATCTCTTTCATTCTATTTTTGCACAAATTTATGGTGACATAATTGTCGCTTTTACGTCTACCTGGTGTTTTGATCACATATCAAGTCCTACCACTTTGTTCTCAATCTCATATGGTCAAGAATACTTGGCTTGCAACGGATGCCCTTGTATTGGGAAAAAGTGCCCAAACTCTATCACCTGGCTTGAATACTCTGTTCCTGCATCTTTGTCATACCATGTTTTGTTCATTTTTTCCTGACTCTGTTTGAGATTTGGTTTGGCAATTTCTGTGGCTCTTGGAGCCTGTGTCTGATTTTAGACACATAGTCTAACAAATTAACATCAGGATTTTCCACATAACCACTTTTCTGTTTTCATAGTTTCAGTGGTCCCCTAATTGGTGCCAAAACTCCAACAAGGGAGTCAAATGGACTATCCTAATGACTCGTGTAAACACTGCCTCCCGGTAGCAAATAACAGGAGATTGACTCATCCTCATCCCAATCCCTCCAAATTCAAAACAATAGGTTTTGATCCTTGTTTTCAATGTTTGGGGGTAACCTTTTCTAGGCCCCCTAGGATTCTGGGTGGTTATGCTGAAAGAACTGTACTGGGGAAATTCCCAACTGGTCAATAACTTGTTGGAACAAACCTGACTTGAAAAATTTGATCCTTGATCAGACTGAATTGATTTTGGCAGGCCTACTAGGGTGAAAAACTTGTTATAGCTTTCACTATATTTCTGTCCCTAATATTTCTCAAGGGTATAGCCTCAGGGAAACTTGTGGAAGCACACATGATGGTCAGTAAATACTGATTTCCTGACTTTGTCCTTGGAAGTGGTCCTACGCATCTATTTAAACCCCTACTAAATGGCTCATCAAATGCTGGTATTGGTTGCAAGGGAAGGGAGCAGTAGGAATTTTCTGATTAGGCTTCCCACCATTTGACATGTGTGACAAGTCTTACAATCCTCGACACATTCTTTTCTGAGTGTAGGCCCACCAAAATGATTCCTAATTCTGTCATGTGTTTTTTTCTCACACCTAAGTGTCCTGCCATGGGACTATCATGGGGCTATGCATTATAACTCCTTTATGATATACCTTTGGCACGTACAATTTGATACACAACCTTCCATTCTTCATCTACAAGTGCCATCGGGTGGGCCCCCCCCCGCCATTTTCTCATGAGACACCATTTTTGCTTGTAGAAACCTACAGGATTTGCTCGGCTTCCTGTTGCAACAATGCCCTCTCACCGAATTTCCTAAGTGCTGGGTCGTTGGCTGCTCATTTACCAGCTATGTCATGACTTAAAGGGTCTCCTTTACAGTCCCCTAACCCTATCATGCTCAGCGGCTAGATTTTCATTGTTTCCGCTTGTCCAATCTTTGTTTGTGTCAGGGCTGGGATTTCACTAACAGGATTTAGTCTCCCCCTGAAGAGGGAAGTGGACCTCCAGATTCCTCTAATTTTGAGAGAAAAGTATCCTCTAAATTTGGGACCAAGTCATCCTCAACCCTCTTCCCTATCTGTATGATATTTTGACTCATCACCTGCTCACTGTTTTTCTTGAGGGCCTTTTCTGGTCATGACTAGTTTACTAAGCACATCGGTAAAAAGGTCTATTTTCCCTCATCAATTTATCCACTGTACAGGGCACCTGGGAAACTCATGGGATCTGGGACCCTTTTCCCCCCTGCCAAATCAATCCCTAACAACATGGATACCCCTTTAACTGGAAGTTCTTGTCCTACACCAACCCAATTGTAGACAGTTCCAGAAACCCAGTCTGATTCAAATTCATTTTGTGAAGCGGGACACTAATACAATCCAAACATATCCCCTGAATCAATGCACTATTTCCTGTGGAACTCTAAATATCAAATGGTACGTGCATCTCCAAATATCATAGACCTGTTCGCATCACGTGTCCCGCATGATTCTAATGGGTTTTTGGTCTAAACTATCACCTGAAAAGTGACACAAATCCCTCCAAAACAAAAGGCTTAAAGTAATCCCTTACTTTTTCTGTGTCCATATCCCTTTTGTGGAATTTTCTTGTTTTTGAAGAATAATTAAACTTGCCTCAATTAACTGCACAACCTATTGGTTTTTGACTCAACTTTTGGCTTCTCCATTTTGGGTGATAGCCCTGTATCTCCCAACACGTACCCTTGTAATGTCCTGGCTTCTACAACAGTGATGGCATGTGGACTGTGATTTGGGTCCCCATCCCATGCTTTGATTAGCACCATTACTTTTTTACTCCCCTTTTCGTGGGGACCTGACTGGGATTTCCCCCCTGAGTGCCTACCATGATACGCTTTGTTTAGAACACGACTTATGTTGCATTTGTTTGTACTAGTAATTCTTGGCTAGGCCTACTAGTAGGACTTATTTGGTGTGTCAATGCTATCGTCGTCGGCCTTTACGGCTGCTTCACACCAAACTGTCAATTTTGATTTTCATCCAGATGTGTTTGATATCTGGATGTACCACTGTTTGATGACTTTCACACTAACACAACTCCCTAAGTTGACCAAATTTTGCCAGACTTCTTTTGAGAAAGCCATTCGATCCAACATTTGTTTCCTTTTTAACCCGGGCAAATTCAACATGGGTCTGGTCATTCCTTTTTTCTGACAAGACCCTGAATTTTTGTCTATATGCCTCTGCAACCAATTCATATACTTTTTTTTTGGAGCACTGCCTGCTTAACCTCATAATCACTACATCTGGCTAATGGACATGCCGAATATATTCTCGTGCTTACCATGAACACTGACTGTAGCAACAAGGTCCAAGACTCCCTAGGCCATTTCAAGCTATTAGCAATTTTCTAAAGTGTATGAAGTAATTTGTCTACTTCTTGTTCCTGAACTTTTGGAACTAGGCGAATATTTTCGCCGCATCAAACCACGAGGGCTGGAATAGTTGATGAGCTAGCCCTGTTTTTTTCAATTTTTCTGACTCTAGTTGAGCTTCAAGCGCTCTTTGTTTTATCTGCATTTCCATTTCCTTTTGTTTCATTCATTTTGCAAACTTTTTTCTTTTCCTTTTCCAATTCTTTGGCTTTCAATTTGCCAATTCCCCCATCTCTTTTTTCTCATTTCATTTTGCATTTTTATATTTCCATTCCTTTTCTTTTTGTGTCCTTTGGCAACTGTGTTCTTCTGTTCTCTAATTCATTTCCCTTTTCTTCTCTATTTCCTTTTTTTTGCATTTCAGTTCTTTTATTTTAGGGCATCACTTGTGCCCTGTCCAGAACCTTCTTCTATCCATCCATATCTATGGACATTCCCAACTCTTCCTGACAACTTTTCAATCACATTATTTTTGATGACTTGGCTTTCTGCATAGCAATGGTTTTTTGCCTCAGTCCCTAAATGCTTTGGCTAGTTTTATCAGTACTCATGCTTCTCAGCTCAATGACTTCTCCCACGTTTATTTGCCCATGAACACTTCTGGATCAAACTCCGTAGTGAATTGTACTCTAAACAACACATAACCTACTTTGAACGCAACTACAATGGTATTACATGGATACACACCAACAATTTGTCTGGCAAAATTGCACATGTTTACAATATTAATCACACCGAACACTTTTAAGGTGTAATCTGAACAAAAGCTCAAATTTATCTCAATTCAATTCCAGGAAAAAGAGCCCCCAATTCTGTTATGACGTCTCGTGGACGCCTAAGGTCCGAAATACCTTTCGAACACAACAAATGATGCCTTGTTGCACAAAGTGATCTGAATTTATATAATAAAACAGATTTTAATGATTTGTAATTGGTTCGAGAATTTGTATTCCAACAAAACCCTTACATAACCCAAAATTACACAATCAACCTCACTTTATAACGGATACTTAATGTTCAAAAGAGGCGTTGCATTTCAACGATAATATGTCCTCTCAGCGAAGCCTCCAAAATGAAAGCGTCACAATGTTCATACAAACCATCAGGTTAATATATTCAAGGGGAATCTCTCATTCCCCTGTAGGTAATCTTGTCCAGCAGTTCAAGACGACAAGGTTCAGCATAGTCCCATCGACGATTATAAATCCCACAGATATCCATTCCCAAGATAGCACCACGATTTCTATCTGTCCACAATTTGGATCCTATTTTGTTCCCATCACTTTTGGCTTCAAAGACGACATTAGAATAATTACAGTAACTCTGCTTCACATGGAAATTGCAACATAAATAAATACTGGCAGCACTGTTGTGAACTAAATCTACCTTATTTGTAGATAACCTGCGTATCCCATACTGTATAGAATAGCTGATTACAACTGCTGACAGGAGCCTTCCAGTCAAACTACTATTTCTCTTCACACAGCTAATTCCCTTTCTAACAATCATCATTACATCATCATCATACATAAACATGACCTTGCACCATGCAGAATCAGATTTCATTCACATCTAAATTACATCACTCACATATTACTCTGTGGGAATTCCTGATCTTACATGTGTTTGATCTCAAAACAATAACAAGTTTTCTAAGTTTAGCATCCTTGGGAATTCCCCACTTCCATTCTTGTGCAATCTATCTACAGGTGCATCCTGCCTAAACAACTCTAGGGAATCCCCCTTTTCTCTCCTTTTATATATAAACAAATTACAAAAACAAAAAAACAACCTAAAACAAACAAAAACCAAATATAAAATTTTTTAAAAGTTTTAATCAGAAACATGAGGCCATATAACAAAGATATACACTCTAACTCACACCTCAATAATATATATATATATATATAGTATATATATATATTCTATTATATATTAATTTTACTATATGAAGTTTGTACACCACGTCAAAAGAGTGCTCAATACTTGCGTAGAGCGTAGAACATAAAATATTTAGTATTGTTACAACATATCATTTTGTACAACAAATGTTTAAGAAAAAAAAACGCACGTCGTACAGACGGCGATCATCAGTACTGTGATACATTACACCACGATCACATAGGACTAACCTACCCCTTTTTTCGTTTTACAATTTGTTTACTTTTACCATGGCGACACATCGATATGACTCAGTGCGCTTGTTAAGAATTCGCCACTTGAACTGAGGATTCTCGAGCTTTCGGCCAGGCATAAGTTTTTTACACTGAACCCTGGTTGCGTCTGTAATGTGTAGAGGCACTCAGGATTTGCCCAGTGCCTTGACAATTTGCATTCGGTTTGTTCTGCTCCCATATTATTTTGATAAGGACTGTTTCTTTTTCCGTACCTTTTGGTGGGCTTAAAAGATTTGTTGTGATTCTTGAATCCTGGACTTGAAATCCCCCCCGACCTAGCCCTATAGAGGACTTTTTGGACTTATATCCTTGTCAGATGTAACTGTCGCCCTGTAGAAACAGCATTTGACCTAGGCATCTCCCGCGGAGAGGGCAGGAGAGTTTTTAGGACCTGCAGTTAGCATGATTTCCGAGACTTCTTGCTTGGATCTCCTAAGAATAGCGGATTATGGATTTCATAATTGATTTCCAAGTTTTTCATGCAGGAGTAGCCGACTTTAACAACGGAATTTCTATTGAAAATTTTGTTAAGTTTGGATCCCCGCCGGAAAATGCCCCTGTCAATGAAAGCCTGAGAAATTTCTTCCCGACATTGTTTTAACAGACTTGCTGTTGGGGGGTTGCTACACCAGGTGGTTTGCCTGTTACCGAACTCTTGTTGTTTTTGCTTGGCTGGTTAGATGGGGTTTGTTGTTGGGTTTGTATTCAAATGTTGCTTGAAAACGCTGTTATTGAGCGCACTGTTGTATGTAGGCGCTGCTCTGTGGAATGTTTCGCTATCAGCGGAAAGTGATGAACTACGCTTCTCAACAGATGTAGGTATTTGGGTGATGATTGAGGGCGGGTGGTTGGAATGGGTGTATGTTCAATGCCTTGTCCTTGGGCTTTCTGTATGGTTGATATCTAACCGGTATTGTGGTTGGAATTGACGTCCAGGAAGTTTGCTGACTTCCCAAATTGGTCTGAAACGGTGATCCTCCAGGCGAATGATTTGAAATCTTGATTAGATTTTTTCTTGACGCGGGTCAGCATCACTTCCTGAGTGGCTTTTTACGACAGCGAGCCCGCGTCATCTCTGGAAAGCCCGAGACTGCAATATCAAGGATGCCATTGATGATGGCTAAGAATGAAAAGGCCTACAAGCTCACATATTTCAGCTCCATCCAGAGCACCCATTGACACACAATCCAAACTCATTTAGGGTTTCCCTTTTGACCCTATGCTTGCCTTCATTGGCGAAAAGGAGACGGGTTTCTTTGGAGGAATATGGCATCATATTAAAGCTTTGTATCTGTTGAACGGTTTTGCACAAGATCAGGCTTTTGCTGTATAAGTTCTTTCAGAGATTTAGAAGGAAAAAACAGAAGCCAATTTCTCCCAATTCAATGGGCCAATCCTGAGGCACTCTAACACATAAAGACGCAACTCAGGTAAGTGTAAACTTATGCATGGAACGAAAAGCTCGAGATCCTCAGTCAAGTGGCGATATTCTTAACAAGCGCCACGGAGCTATATCGATGTGGTCGCCATGGTAACCGTAAACAACATGGTACAACGAAAAGAGGTGGTAGAAAAGATGGGTAGTAGTCCTATGTGATCGTGGTTTGTAATGTATCACAAGTCTGATGATCGCCGTCTGTTAAGACGTGAGTGGAAACATTTGTTGTACAAACTAATCATGTTGTAACCAAATTACTAAATATTTTATGTCTACCGCTCTACGCCAGTATTGAGCATCTTTTGAGTGGTGTACAAATTCATATTAGTATAAAGCTCCTCGTTAGTTGAGCACTCTCCTACACCACATCATAAGCACGGTTACTGCTCATCATGGATCTTTTTCATATGGACTACTCCTCCAAGAATATACCTATACATCACGCAGGGAATATCTGATGACGCTACTTTGAAAAAAGTTAGAAAGAAAGCATAATCAAAAGGATGCGTGGAAGGCGTTCGTCTTTCTAAATAAAGCGAGTGACATCTCCGATAGCAGTTCCAGTGAAGAGGAATATCCGAGCGAAGAAAGGTAAAGAAGAAAGGTATGGCTTCAAATCGAAAACGCACTCCACCTCAAATTGATGAAATGGCAACTTCGAAAATGACATGCTCTCCCTAGTCAACAACATTGAATTCCGAAACGTCAACGATGGTTTCCATCCAAACTGGAAGTCCGATGTGGACAGACACATACAGAGGTAAGATCGGCTATTTGTTGAAGCAGACAAACGAGGAATGTATACAAAATCAACGCCGTTCGTTGGACTACACCAAGCTCCTGCCCGAAGACATAACGCGAAGTACAAGGTTGCTGATCAGAAAACCATGATGACATCTGCACTGAGTTTCACGCCACGGCAGGAAAAACTAAACGTAAGTGATAGAATTAACAACACCACCCCAAAACCGGGCTCTTTCATAACATTAAAAGACCACAAAGAGAACTTTCCCTCAAACCATTTTGTTCAATCCAAGCGCCCGGCTCCTTAATCCTAGAGAACTTGAAATAGGTCAAGCAAACCAAACACAATCTGATAGGATTAATTAAACAAGCAATATAGATCTAAAAACGCCCCAGGAACCAGTGGAGAAGCACATCATCAGTAATTGACTGGTTTAATAGCTTACAGGACAAACACCAACTCCCAAGTTCTTATCTGCGGACTGAGAAGAGTTTAACAATACAATACAATACAACACGGCATTGGATTTATAAAGCGCTTTCTCAAAACAAGGTCAAAGCGCTTTTACAAAATGGAGTAATTATATTTAGGCCTAAAACATGGTACATCTGTTAACAATACATGTGTAATTACTATGAGATAAGTACTTAACATCAAAATAGAATAAAGAAAACAGCTGCATAAATTAAAAATCATGTGAGGGACAATAACAAAAAACACATTAAGCACACAATCAACCTTTAGGAAATAGATGAAATTTTAGAGCTTCTTAAAAAGTAACAATGGACTTGGAGGGCGAACAGAGAAGGCAAAAGAGGTTCTACCTATTAGGCTAGGGGCCCGCATTGCTGAAAGCCCCCATGTAACCCATGACTTTTTGTGAGGGAAACAGTGCCACTTGAGGAGAGTCTTGTCATCTGCAGAAACGCAATCCTGGCCTGCCAGGACTATACAAAGAGAGGTTATTCGGACAAGTAGATGGCAATTGTCCGGAAATTGCCTTGTAAGTAAGAAGCATAAGCTTAACGACAACGCGCTCACTAATTGGTACCCAATGGAGCTCTTTAAGGAGTGGGTAGTTGGTGTCCTTCTATCAGATCTGAACACTAGCCTGGCTGCTCTATTCTGGAAAATCTGAAGTTTACTCGATCTCTGGCCGACATTCCATACAAAAGTGAATTGGCTAGTCAATGCGAGATAAAAATCAGTGAGCGGACGACATGATGACAACTCTCAAATGTGATAAGGGCGGATCCGGTAATATTGCGAAGGTGATGAAAGTTAACAGACTTAATGAAGACCGTTACATGTTCAGTCATAGAAATTTTCTGATCAAACGACACCAAGGTTTCTAATGCCGAGGGGACGGGGAACATCCCGCTGTCCCGACGCTGATGGTAATATCTTTTGAGGCGATTTGTGTAAAAGGATGAACATGCGATGAAAAATTCTGTTCTTTGTCAGCATTCATTTGAGTTGGTACAGCGCTCCCGCACTGATTCATCAATACCCAAAGAGAGAAGGTCTTTTGGACACGCATGTTGGGCTCACCACTCAAATATTAGGATAAAATGTCAAATAGAGCTGTACTCCTCAGCAACATGTGGTATGCAATATTGTGCTTCCGGTGATTGATGCGATACAGGATGTGTACATTATGAAAACGAGAGGCCCGACCACCCCCGACCACAGCCACAGACCCCTGAGGAAGACCGAAAGGGAGATGAGATGCTTGTTGAAATTGCATTCCCAATGCGCACACGAAACAGAGCGGTTCTGCAGGTAAGACCGGAATCCACTGTAAGGCAGTACCTTGATTTTGAAATTGTACATAAACTATCCCAAAAGAATGGCATGATCACAGTATCAAAAGCTGCAGGAAAGTCTAGCAGCCAATAAGCAATCTGCCTTACTGTTGTGAATTGCATTGAGGATATCGGTTCTTGGACACGCAGAAGTGCCGTTTCAGTGCTGTGTCGTTTCTTTGTAAGCCGACTGTGAAACTTTCATTTAAGTATTTGAGACCAAGATGCTCCTTTATCCTTCTATTCTCTAAAGAACTTTATACAGCAAGCCTGATTTGGGCAAAAACAGTTCAAAGATATTCAAAAGACTTTGAATATGATGCCATATTCCATGCCAGAAAGAACCCTGCTTTTCGACAATGAAGGCAAGGCATGGGTCAAAAGGGAAACCCTCAATGAGTTGATGTGTCAATGGGTGCTCTGGATGGAGCTGAATATGTGATGAGATTGTAGGCCTTTTCATTTTAGACAATCTCAAGGCAGCCTTTGCTATTGCCAGTCTCGGGCTTTAAGAGATGACGGGCTCGCTGTTGTAAAAAAGACACTCAAGGAAGTGATGACTGGACCGCCCGTCAGAAAAAAATACTAAGCAAGATTTTCAAATCAGGCGGGACTGAGGATCAACGTTCAGCAATTTGAAAGTCCGCAAAATTCCTGGACGTCACCAACTTCAACCTCGATGACGGTAGATATCACCATTACAGAAGCCCAAATGACAAGCCATTATGTACATACACGCACATTCCAACCACCGCCCTCAATAATCAACCAAATAACTACATCTGTTGAGAAAGCGTATTTCATCACTTTCCGCTGATAGCGAAACATTCCATAGAGCAGCGAGACGCGCTCAATAAAAGCGGTTTCAAGCAACATATTGAATACAAGCCAACCACACAACCCACAATCCTAACCAGCAAGCCAAACAAAAAGAGTTCGTAACAGGAAAACCACCTGGTTCAACCCACCATACAGCAAGTCTGAGTTTAAAACAAATGTCGGGAAGAATTTCTCAGGGCTTTCATTGACAGGCAAGTTTCGGCGGGTCCAACTTAACAACAGGTTCAATAGAAATTCCGTTAAAGTCGGCTACCTCTCTGCATGAAAAACTTGAAAATCAATTATGAAATCCCATAACTCTGCTATTCTTAAGAGATCCAAGCAAGAAGTCTCTGGAAAATCATGTAACTAACTCTCTGCAGGTCAAAAACTCCTGGCCCTCTCTCCTCCGCCCGCGGGCGGATGCCTAGTCCAGCTGTGTCTACAAGGCGACAGTTACATCTGACAATGGATAAAAGTCCAAAAATCCTATTATAGGGCTAGCAGGAGGGGAAATTTCAAAGGTCCAGAATTCAATAATCACACACAACAATAACTTTTAAGCACAAAACATGCCCAAAGGTCGAAAAAGAAACATTCTTAACAATTTCAAAATCCATATGGGAGCAGAAAAAAACGAATGCAATTTTTTCAATTCAACTACTGGCAAAATCCCTGAATGCACTCTAACACCTACAGACGCAACTCAGGTCAGTGTAACTTATGCATGGACGAAAAGCTGGAGATCCTCATCTCAAGTGGCGATAATTCTTAAAAACACGCACTGAGACTCATATCGATGTGTGATCGCCATGTAAACGTAACAACATTGTAAAACGGAAAAGAGGTAGTTAGGCCTATGTGATCCGTGGTGTAATGTATCACAGTGCCGTGATTGATCGCCGCTTGTTAAGACGTTGCGTGCAAACAGTTTTGTACAAAATGATCATGTTGTAACCAAATCACTAAATAGTTTTATATATATATATAAATAATAGTATATATAACTCTCTCTCTCTCTCTCTCCTCTCTCTCATCTCTCTCTTCTAACTCTCGTCTTTTTTTTTTTGCTCTGGGGCTCCTCTCTTAACACTCCCCCCCTCTCTGTTGCCAGACTGTGATGCGTTCGCCGTGCTTCATTTCTGGTCCGACAAGGTCCCATACACAGTAGAGGTACATCTGACGGTAAGACCCAAAAATAATTTTAAACAAATAATATAATAATAAAACACGGTTGAGAACATGTCCTCAGGGATGGGCCGTTGAAGAAAATTTTCTCACCCGTTACTTTAGCTTTCATAGTATCATGGTCTGGAATTTAAAGAACCTTGTAATCCATATAAGTGATGATATTCACATTGAGGCAAAAAGTGATCGTTTCCTTACATAATACAATCAGTTAGTATTCCTTACACGATATAATTTTTTGTCACAACAGATAATGTGGTTGCTATCACGTCTTGAATGTCAAATGACTTCTTGCCTGAGATTTCCGGACTGATGGGCACAAATACATTGTCCACATTTCATTCACATAAAAGCAGTCTGCCAATGCCCACGGTACTTCATGATAAGTTACTGGAATGATATATGCTGACAATGGATACACAACCAACCAAAGATGTAAGTGTCTACTTTAATGTGCACAGCCACTCTATTTTCAAAAACTTCTACCGGCCGATTTGAGTGTTAACAATGAATTAGATGCGATATTTTAGCCAATCAGGAGATATGGTAAGCTTAAAGCTTAAATAAACACAAAAACAATCATTACGATTTTTATATTTGTAATTTTTTTTTACAATTCTATATTTGGTTTATTTTCCGATTGTCGAGACATATTAGTATGCTTAATGAACATGAGAGTGGCAAATGGAATTGGATCAAAAATTCCTCTAATCTTAGAGCATTTGAAATGTTATTCCAGTAACATGAATAAAACGACTCACAATCTTTTCTTAGGTCTTACTCTCTTAACCTACTTTCTTTTTCCTTTTCAAGCTAACACATAAAATGAAAATAATTGCACATGAATAAACAATATACTAAACTTGGATTAAACATTTCATTTAACTACTTCGATAACCAATCTTCCACAATCTCCTCGTGTATAGAAAATGGATAATCTTGCAGTTGATAACCATGAACTAAAATGAATGTAAAAAAAAAAAAAAAAAAAAAAAAAAAAATGTTTTCAAACTACAACAATACAACAAACTGTACAAAATTACTGTAAACTTAAAGGAACTGACAGTAAAGTACCATAATTTTTTCACAGACTTCTTTATAATTTTGAACGTGACATATACATCATTCAGAGTATTTTTTTCAGCACTAACAAGTATGCTCTAAAAAAACCCCCAAGGGCGCAATACTTTGCAGTAAACGAATGGCCGAATAACAAAAAAAAATACTAAAATGCATGATGTTGCATATATAGGTAAATAATTTACGTGTATTTATTGTCAGTTCTGGATGCATCCTGGAACTCCAGTAAATTAAACCGTAATACGGATTTTAAAAACAGTCCTAAAAGATATTTTTTTTCCATGTTATTAAAGGGCTTTGAACGGAAGGGTGTATTTATACGTTTTGTCCCAGTGTACTTTGCATGGTTTAGCCGTGAAAGGAAAATGTAAATTCTACAATCTTAAACATTACAAAAAATAACTTTACTAACAGTGAATGTAATTTACAAAGATCTCTAACGGGTAGGCCTAAGTATTGCTAAGGATAAATATATTACTCATATTTTAATGGGTCTAATGAGGGATAACATAAATGTTTATTTTAGATAGTTAAATAATCAATCAGTCAAACTTGGCGAAGTTTTAAGATTTACAAATAATGTTATTGTCAGTTTAAAGGTTCATTGCAAATCATGTTTCTTCTCTCGCAATCTTACAAATTCGTAATCAATGTACAAAAAATCGACCAATGCGCTTTTGCATTTTGCACTCTAATCGTAAACTATCATTTGTTTTAGAGATACATATTAATATGAAAAAAGTTATAAATAACAGCTTATTAATCTGACTTAAAAAGGCATACCAAACACAAAAACCCATGGAAGTTTAGTTTGAAGCGCTTGCCCTGAGTATTTGGGATTTTGAGACACTCTATTGGAATTATTTTTTAAATATTAGGAAACGACTGAAGTAAAGACGTGTATTCTGTTTATTGGTTGATAGCACAGAATTTCTTTTTAATTACTTGGTTTGTCTGCATTCTACAGGTAACTTTCAAAGTGAATTTTATACATCCTCAATGCACCCCTTACACTGGTCCAGGAAGCCTCACCGTAAAAACCCCATTACGATCCGACTGTTGAGCTGTAATAGAGCCTTGGCCGTTTGAACAAGAAGAAAGGAGCGGGGCATCGCATTAACTGTATTAGTGAGTGATTTAAACCTAAATGTGTTGAATTACTCTCTAAATAATGTTAAAATATCATGTAAGAAAAGTGAAAGGTCTCGTATTTCGTTTGGATCTATACTAACTTCCTTTCCTCCTTTATAGAGGGCACATGTGGTCCAGTTGATATGATGGCTGACTCAATGATCTAAGGTCGGGTTTCGAGCCCCTCTGTGGCCAATGTGTTGGCAAACCTGGGCAAGGCACTTTACACTTTCTACTTCCGCTTTGCCTCGTCCGACCCAAAGCATTTTCGGGTAAGCTGTTAGGGGGACTTGTACAATCAAGTGCTGATCAGTATTGTTGGCGCTTGGCCGGCTGCCGACCATATGTGAAAGCGAAATGATTGTGACGATTTCCTGATGGCGCCGTAATAATATAGGCAACAGCGCTGTGATCTTTATAAAACCCGTGTATTATTAGTATTATTAATGAATGTACATTCACTCGAATGTTGCAATGACGTAAATAACAACCCTAGACAACCAGCAGCCACCCCGGTTACTTGAAATTTCTGTTGGGGTGATATTACACGAGGTGCATTCGATATTCCAATCCAAGCAACACACTCAAATGTATGTACAATACACGAAATCGAGTCCTAACAGTAGTTTTGAATCCCATCTGCAAATCCTCTCGTGAAGTCGCAATGTCAAGGAATATCAGAAAAGGGTCTAAAATTTAGATCATACCACTGACATGCAAAACACTATTTTCATGTTTCTGATTCTGAGGTACTTTTGCGCCGTTTTGCTTGTTGTTATATTGACCATTGGGTTGGCGCTGACGAGGCTTTTTGCAAGTTACTAGAAGGAAACCACTTGTAAAAGGACCCTCCCAAGTAGTCATCTTGCTCAGAGGCTTAGTTGGACGTATGAAAGTTACCGTCGGCTAACGTAGCCAATGAATATGAAACCACCATTAGACGATCCGGTCCATCAATACTATAATACTATAATAACAAAATCTTTGTGTTGCTTTCTTACTGACGTCATATAATTTGTTATCTCGGTGTTAAATTGGTCCATCTAATCAAAAAGCTCGTTCTCTAGTTTATCTCTTTTCAAATCAATTCAAAGCATGACGTTGAAAAGCTTCACGCTTGTTAGAAGGTCTTAAACAGGGTGTAGTTGCCAGTAGTTAGGGGATGCAATTTCAGAATGTCTAGAACAAACGGTGCTGTATTTCTATCTTTGATAACTTTTAATGTTTGTTTATTTTTTATCAGGGCAAGCACAGACGATCTACCTCTGATGGCATTGATGTGGATTTAAGGGTTCTTCCTTCAACACTACCCTGCTCTACCCTGGTGGGGACCCGAGTGGTGGTGCTCATTTGAATTGTCAGACAGTTCTGCACAAGGTAATTATTGCTTCATTAATCATGTCATTTAAAATTCGTCGCGATTATCCAACGTCCTAAAGGAAAAAGTACTACCAACAACAACCTGACGATACCCGCAAAAAAGGGAGGTAGCGTTATTTTCTTCTTAGACGTTAAAGTTTATAAGTTATTTTAAACCTATCTTTTTTTCCTTCTACATATCTTTTACTTTTTCGTTCTTATTCTCCCTACGGTATTGTCATTTGTCCAATTTCATTTTCAGTTAATTTTTTTTTATTTTTCAGTTTATTTTTACCCATGATTTCAGCATTACAGGCTTAAGGTTTGTTATATAACTCATTCCATCTGATAATGTGACCCCGTACCCATTCTGGCGGAGGTGAAAATTCATTGAGGCGCAGGGACTTTATATTTATCTGTTTTTTTTAATCATGTTAAATTTGAGGAATGTTAAGGCCTGAAATACACTATTGTGCCTTCCCATACATGAATGAAATTGTAATTAGGGGCAGGTGAGTGAGTTATATGATAGGAGTGTCCTCCAAGATAATCTGGTGTGGCCCGTGCATTTGGAATTCTCCATTTATTTTCCCTCTCGCTAAATTGAATAGGGATCCCAAAACTCCAGGGGGACGAAACGTATCAACGCGCATCGACTATAGTTGGGTAAATAAGCTAGAGACTCCTAAGCCTGGAGCTGGTCCGCCACCTTATACTGAACCACGTGGACATACTCATAACGTTAGTGGTTGGCGGTTGCTTGCCTTCCCAGTCCTTGTCTGTGGTTTTCAACAGCATGATCTTACTGTGATGGGTGATTGTTGGGTTCTGATTTCTGATACGATTCTTTCTTTGTGTACGTGTGTACCTACCTCCCCCACAATATATATATAAATATATATATTCTATGCTATAATCTATATATATAGTAATATATATATATATATATATCTATATATACTCTCTAGTATCTAATATCCTTATCTCTATAAAGGCCACGTCAAGCCACATCAACCTATTTTTATTTCACATATTTTTTAATTTTGCAGGAGTTTTTGGCGGCGAAAACACCGGTTGTTTGGCCATTAAAGTCTTGGCAAGTATTCTACCCAAAAGCAGATTTGGATAACATCCCTGTGGAGTTCAGATTCAATATAAATCCACCTGATGTAAATGGATAAGCAAGAGTCTTGGAAGAGCTGTGACAAATACCATTAAAGGGGTTCAATAACCGAAACATAGACCATTCTTTTCTTCGGTCACGTTCGTGACCTAAAACCGGTAAAATTTTACTTTCAACCCAATAGCTGTCTTTTGTCAATGCAGGGATTGGCATGTCTCCAATCTGTTTATATCACTTTTTAATTATTAATACCTTGAGTCCAAACCTAACAAAAATCATGTTTCCATTTCCTCCACTTAATTCTGATTGATTCTTTTTGTCATGGGGGCAAATAAAAGTTTTGGTCACGTGTTGACCTTCTGATGAGATAAAAGGAACATTATTTTTGGTAGGTTTTGGTTTCACGGTGATTAATAATGTGAACAAAAAAAAAAAACGATTTGGTTAGCGTTACCAAAACAGCATTGGGTTGACATTAGCAAATTTAACAGGTTTTAGGACAAAAACCGTGACGCGAAGAAATGGCCCCAATGTAAACTACACAGACTGGCCAACGATGGCAAACATCAGAAAAAAATAAAAATTATTTTGAAATTTACTTAGGAGTTATGACCACACATTACGTAATTAATGTTGTTCAAGAATAGGTTTTCAAGGAATCCAAGTTATGCGAAAAACCCTTTATTAATCCATTTCCTATTCCCAATGTGGCGGATTAAAGAATGTGGGCTAACGATAACTTCTGTCGTTGCTGTGTCTATATTCCTTCTGGAGTGCTATCAACAGGTTATCGTTTCGCAATTCTTTTAATCCGCTTGTGTTTAGGAAACGTGACGTGACAATCAAATCAAGTATCAAAAAACGTTTTTCGCCCCTCTTTGATTCTGGGGAAAAAAATTAAAATCTGATTGAAAAATTCAACTTGGGCTTCAATACGTAATGTGTAATCAGATCCGTGGTACAATTGTTGCAATCTTTTGGCCCAGGTGCGTATAAACTATACACTGTACCAATCTCTTCGTGTCGCTGTTAATAACTGTATATTTAAGATAAAATTATGCCTTTAAAAATTGTATGATGCATACATTTGTTGTTAATTAGCATCGCTTGTATCATAATCTGATATTTTTAATCACAAAATTTACATATTTCCAATCATGAAAAGTAGTTTAAAGGTCATCGGACGTTGATCCATATTTCAAATCGGTACAATCAACATCATCGTAATCATTGTATCCAAATCGACTTTAACGCAACCGTATCAACAGAACTGGCCTGGCAATAAAACCACCCTGTTCCTTCAATACCTTCACAGAATGAGAGAGCTAGTCCAGACAGTAGGGAATCTAGTAAATGGTTTAAAATATGTTGTTTTTTTGTTTTCTTTGTAATAATAAGGCTCATCTCCATGTCTTAAAAATGGGGCACTGTGATCCAAACAATGATTTCTTCATATTGTACCGAAAACCTTTTATCATAATTCATCATGAAAGTTCGGAAAAACGTTTTTTTTATATTTGCATTCCACATACAGGATACCATGTGGTCAAATTCTAAAATCACGACGAGATTTTTTAATGTACAATAATTCAGATAATAATATTGGATTCAAAACGACTTTAAAAAATAAGAGTCGTTTAAATTCCAATATATGTTTATGATATATCAAAAGCCCAGGTTAATATCACAAATACAGCTTTCAAATAAAATCTTACGGCTATAAGAGGTGTACCATCTTATGGTTTGAATATTATTTTCGTATAATGCTATGCTGCAAGCACCAACTAGTTTTTAAGGGAGTTGGTATCCGGGGCCGGAATAATACATTTGTTCATCATAGCTAAAATTGACCGTAAGGGATGTGGAGTTCATGAAACGGGTGAATTGACACGATTAAAAGTGGTGGCAATTTGCATACGACGCCATTTTCCAAAATGGAAGCCATCTTAAAGCCAAAAACACCTAAGAAGACAATTTTGGTGTGAAAAATGTTTTTCTGGGTCAAGGAGTTCAAAACAATTTTTCCCCAAACTATAAAATGTTGCATGCGCCGATAGTTTCCAAGATGGCTGACATTTTATTGACACTAACCTTACATTTCTTAATATATAGCATATGAAGATGATTGTGGTGTCAAATTCAAGAGTTTCTGGGTCAAGGAGTTCAATAAAACTATTTACAAAACTGTCAGACGAATATAAAAGTAATGGCAGTTTTCATACGTCACCATTTTCCAAGATAGTCAACATATAAAAGACAAAATCGTTTATACCTCATGCTATACAACATCTAGGATGACGATTTTGGTGACAAAGTGGATGTGTTTTAGGTCAAGGATTTTAACAGCAATATTCTCAAAACTGCCAGATAAGTCGTGAGTCATGTTATTCATGGACTACCAATGTGGCACCCAAAAAAGGACCCCTTGACTTCTCTATATGTATTCACCCAAACAGATATATGGAATGCATGGGGAATTTTGATATTAGGCCTGTCTTATTTTAATAGAAATTATTATTTGTTTGTTCAGATATGGTCAAGAGTGGCCCCGAATTTCGAACAATTAAATGGTCATGGTCATGTGCACACCTATTGGGTCGTCAATGTTTTGGGCTTTTCGTTATAGGCGCCATAAAGGCAGTGGGGTTCTAAGGGAGGAGTTATGAGGATTTCTGTTGGTATTGTATCAAGCATCGGGTTAATATATTTATCACCTGTCATATTAAGCCTGACATTGTAATAAGTTACACCTGCTACTTAAAATATTGGGCTACTTGGGAAAAAAGTGACCCAATGCAAATAAATACCAATTTTATATTCATCCTAACAGTTTGAGACTAGTGTTACTTGAACTCCGTGACCCACGAAAAACACTATTGACACCAAAATCATTTCTTACGTTATATTTATAATAAGAAATAAAACGGTTTCTTTGCACGAGATGCGGCAATCTTGAAAAAATAGCCGTATATATAATTCCATGACTCGGAGAATTCTGGCAATTGTATTTGAACCTCTTGACCCAGACAACATAAAGTCCACCATAGTAGTGCTAGTACCTTAAAATGGCGGCATTTTGGAAAATGTTGGTTATGCAAATTGCCATAAATTTTAGTTTCTGTAATCACGTATTTTCATGAACTACACCAAACCCCAATGATCAATTTTAGTATGATTGCAAATGTATATTATTCCGGCCCTGGTTGGTAGAAATCTAAGGCCTTTTTCACCTGATGTGCAGCACTAGTAAGGCTCTGTAGGCCCGAGTGCACCACATCTCTTGACATTTTCCGTAATATTTAAGTAGATTTTAGTCAAAGATTTTCAAACTGCACGTCTGTTAAAAACGATTCTGACACCATTTTCGCCGCGACGTGGATGGACACGCACATTAATATTGTATTTATCTTCAATTAATCATCAAAACAACTTGAGCAATGTTTGAAAAAGTTATACAAGTATTTCTATTCCATGCTAGTAACTTGCCTACAGGTTGGCGAGTAGTAAATAGCGGACGTAGGGGTAACTGACAGTAATTACTCCGATTGGTGCACTCGGGCCTAATCTCGTTACACCATGGACATGGAGAGAGGGACCTACGCGCGAAAGGCATAAAGGACATAAACCAATTACCCATTTATCTCGACCAAAAGCCAGGCACTCAATGTGTATAGTTGTAAATACACCGCGACGGCCTGAGATCTTATCTCTTTGTCGCGATCGATGCTGTGATCACTCGCGGTGGTAAACTGTCCACAAAACCTTGTACTCTTCACGGATGTTAATAGCGGGTCTTAGGGAACACCGGCGTAGCTACACTCAGTTTACATGGTTTCGTTGATCGTTGATGCCACAAAATAAAGGAGAAGTTCCTTCAGAAAATGTCGAAAACCCCTACTCAAAATCCGTCGTTCTTGTAGAGCTACGGACTGTAGGAAATATGCTTGCATTTTAGGTGATATTGGACCAGTAATTGGTAAACATTTGTGAAAATGATTTCAAAATTTGTCCGAAATTCCGACTTGATGGTATGAAAGCAGTGAAATTGTAACAGAAGGTAAGGTCTGAACTTGTGCCCAATCGTGCCCCTTCATGTAAATTTAGCTCAACAACCCAACAAAATGTAGTTGTTTTAAATTCCGGTTAAGAATTGAGGAGACGATTAAAGAATTAAGATTAGCTGTTATGAAAGTTCAGTGTACCTTGTAACATTAGTCTGAATTGTGCCTCAACTGTGCCCTTCATAGTCTTTTATAAAAAACCACCAAATTGTGTTTTTAACTTTTGGTTATTGTTAAATTTGTTGGTTTTGTGGCTGTTTGGTAGCCTGACGCGTTGTTGGTATCACGGGTGAGAGTACCGTGCTGAGTGATGGCTTGGCGGCTTCAATGCTTGAGAGGGTGGGATGATCACATTACCAACTTCAAGGTCCATAGATCCGATCGCTCAAACTAGCCGCGTCTCCAGACCCAGATAGTCCCGGAAGTGTCAACTATTTTGGTTCAGAAGAAAGCCACATTTTTCTTTTAACGCTTTAAATTTTTTAATATTAATTTTCGCAAAATCACGTTTAGCTCTCACTTCAACGGGTTGAAATATGGACGCGAAACTTTACAGATGGTGTTTTTTTTTTTTTTTTTTTTTTTTTAAGATTAAAAATTTATAGACTTAAACGGGTCATCCCCTTTAAAAGCCGGAAAATGGGTTAAAGGGATCATGGTGGGAATTTTTAAAACAAAAGGCGCACTAGTATGTTGTAGGTCCTTCGTCTCTTATGTTCCAGGTTACACGAGTTATATGTTGTGTCTCTCAAAGATCAGTTTTGGATTCATTACATCTCATCCATATGTAACTAGTTCTAAGAACAAGGCAGATTATTATAATACAGCCATGGGGCGGCATCGACAAGTCCCGCTGAGCATTGTTATGATGTCATTGGGGGGTTCAAATATATTGACATGTATGAATTCTCAGTCATCCAGCTTCATTAAATCAGGTTGGTAAATAAATCAAATTACTGGACACTTTTTTTACTACGTCGACTCGTCCGTTGCATCCAGTACCACTGGACATATCAGAGCAACAGAACTTGAGTGGTGGTGATTGAAACAGTCAGGTAACTCATGACTCGCCTCTAGGCGAGTCCCATGACAATCGGCTAGGATGTTCTTAATGGCACGATCCCAGATGTGGGATAATAAAACTTAGGCTTCCCTTCTTGTTAAGTGTTGGTTGCTCTACTAACACTTCCAAATAACGAGGCCCAGATCCAGCATTTACTTGTACACATGCAAGAAACCGAATTCTAATTGATATCATGATGCCTTAATTCTGGATCGCGAGGAGCAGTGACATAGGAGAGGCGTCAAAGAGTATTTTGGGAACGTGTGGAGCAACTAACACTTAACAAGAAGGGAGGCTATATACGGGTAACTACTTTGGTCGATTGAGTGCCTGACTGTTTTCCATCATACACCACCTCAAGTCTGTTGCCTGTAGATGTCCAGTGGCACTGGATCACCGTCGCTTAGTACAAAAAGGAAGTTCTCCATATTATTTATTTCCAAACCTGTTCAAATGAGTCTCTTCCACAGACCTTTAATAGACGTCTGTGGGAATTTGATAGACAAACAAATCCTATACACGGTCTTCAATTTTTCTTGGGAAATCCGAAATAAATGTCCGTGTTTTCAAATGGCAACAGTGCGTGATCCATGCACAGCGGGACGTTGGTGGCTGCTGGTAATAACAGAATTGTTTGTAAACTTGTAAGGCATGACATCTGAATAGCCGACTTAAAGGGGGATGGCCCGAATTAAGGATAGATATGAGTTTTCATATTGATAGATGGCCTTCACCCAAAAACCACCTGTAAAGTTAGAGCCGTTATTTCAATGCGTTTTCATGTGAGAGTCAGAAAAGTGATTTTCGTAAGCCCCATAGAGTACTGTGTAAAATTAATATGGTCGACCAAAATTGGTTACATTTTCGCTCATTAATTCCAAAACAAACATCCTTTGGCCCTAAGAATTTCACAGGGTAAATGAGAAAAATAGTAGCTTTCTTCTGATACACAAAATGTTGACCACTTCCGGTAAATCTGGGCTTCGGGGACGAGGCTATGCGATCGGGCCATGGACCTAGCTGTTACTGATTACGTGCAAATTACCTGTTGGAATTTTGCTGACTAGAATTTTAATATATATACTATGTGCTGTAACGACAAACGAAGGGGTGTGGCCATTTTGTGACCCACTGACACTAGTGACCCTGATAATTCCCGACGTAACGGAATAAAGTGCACATCTTATTCCGCCCAATCACGTTGAAATGTATACCATCTTGTCCTTCGATAACGATAAACGAAGTGACAAGAAGAGGGTAGTATGGACCTAGGTCAAACATCATTGTTAAGTTTCATTCCCCAGTGCATAAAGGGTTTAGCGCCTTTGGTAGTTTGTATGGACCGTCTCTATCAATGCTAGGTAGTTAGTACTCTCAAATTGTGGTGTCACTTTTTAAATATGGTCAATTTAAGGTTACACGTGATCAAACTTTTGAAATGCTCCAATCATGTTGAAATGTATACCATAATGTCTAGTCACAAAAATGTATAGTTTGTACCATCTATGACCATTGATTTTGGAGTTATAGGGTAAAATGGCTAAAGCTGTTAAAAAAGGTCAATTTCCATTTATATAGGGTCAAAATCAGAAGTTACTCCAATTTGGTAAAAATTAAAAAAAATGTTAATCTAGCTTAATGTATCAAAATAAAAATAACGAATAGTTTGTAGCATCTGCAATGCATAGTTATCATGCTATGCGACAAAATAGGTCATAGGACAACATAATCCAACTGGCATTGACCTTCTTTGACCTTTATCTCGGTAAATAAACATTTAACATAACCAAAACTATACTTTTTGGGAGTCCTCTTTCCTCAGGCAATAATTTGGCAAGTATTTAAAATATTATTATATAAATACTCAGAGAAACTGGCGAGCATTGAATTAAATTTTTGACACCTGTGGAACCTAACTTGGTCTCTATTGAAAAAGTACCCCGCAATTTGAGAGTAATAACTACCCAGCAGTGACAAATGATCTATATACTATCAATGGTGGGGGGGGGGGGGGTTAAACCTTTCTGTTGGGATGAACGACTCATTAAATAAGGCCCCTACAGGTCCGTACGCAGATTTTTTTTACGGGGGGCGGTCCTTCGAAAAAGTGGAGCTTTTTTGGAAAATGGACCTAACCCCCCTAAAATTGTCCTTTTTTGGCCGTTTTGATATGCCATCACCAAAAAGTGGACTTTTTTTTGTCATAATTTCTCTAAATTTTGGACCTTTTTAGCAAAAAATTGTCAAAAGTGGACCTTTTTTCCTTTTGTGAATTTGGGGGTGCGACCGCACCCCCCCGCACCCCCTGCGTACGGGTCCTGGGCCCCTATGCTATTCGTTCTGCCTCTATACGTTTTGTAGGTTGTTAACTGGTCAATAGAGGTGAGTAAAATCGTACTCGTCTCACTATGAGCTAGTAAAATCTCAATTCCCTTGGCACAGTTCAGTACCTTCCATTCACCAGTTTATTTATAAATACACCAGCTGTTTTTGGGTATGTTGGATAATTAATGGGATACCCACATCACACAAGCTCAGTTCGTGTTAATGTAGTTGTCAAGTACAACCCACTGACTGTTGTCCTTGGTGGATGAGCATATTGTAACGCATATTGATAATACCATTTTTCGCTTGACTACTTATTTCTGTAAGCTTAGCGGAGACAAGTAAAAAGTGTTTATAGAATGTGTCATATGTCACACAACGTACATCCGTTTAGTTGTGTATACGCACTGAGGTATAAAATAATAATATTTGGTAGCGACATTTTCTTTAAAGAAAACTAAACGATTGAAATTGCCAGAACCAATGAAAGATGCCCATCCGCTTCCATGAGGTTAACCCCCGGAAGATATAGCCTGAAATAATAATAAAAACATAGTTTTTGCGTATGGTGAGTTCACTTTAACGTGTAGACGTCGTCGAGTCTTGCTTTTAAAACATTTCTTAATCACCAATTGCGTCACTTTAATGTTGCGAAGTCAGCGTCATGATGACTACCTCTGCCGATGAAGTATGAACTCGCTATATTAGGCTCAACCAACCACACTTTTTCATAACTGAGGTCTCCTCTGGTCCGATCAATTCGTATAAAAAATAGGGGGATTTTTTTTGCAAAAGGGGATTTTTTTCCACCAATTTCGTTCCAAGCGAATTTGCAAAGTAGTTTTTTTTTAGCGATATTAAACCCCAATTACTTTTGGCCTTTGTGAGCCCCCTTTATTTTTTTTCGCTTTTCTGAAATTGTGGGGGCGTCCTCCCCCTTCTCCCCCTTCCCCGTTTCGGGCGTGTTAACTATACCTTCTTTCCTGTGTTCTCAAACCAAACCTGGGCAATTATTAGCCCTAGCTTATCACTGCTATCTGTAATTCAAGCCGGGAGGGGGGGGGCTTGTCAAAAGGTCATCACTTGCTATAACTTCTTATCTATAACAGCTTTGCAACCAAACAGTATGCCAAAACAACATTTTATTATTATGTAGCTATTCAACGAAACTTGGTCCATCATTAGAGGCACAGCAAACAGTGGCCGCTGCCAGGGGGGGGGGGGTTCATGGGGGATTCCTGCCATTTTCTCCCTCCCCCAGTTTCCCCCTGGCCTAAAGAAAAATGACGGATATTTTGGCACGATTCAGCGCATTTTGGGGCAAAATTGGTTAAAAATCAAATTTTTGATATTTCCCTAGAATTTCACATCCCGCCAAAAAAATAATCACTCCCCCCGCCCTTTTCCCCCCTCCCCTCCAAAAAACTAAGAAGGTCTGGGCGCGGCCCCTATGACAAACACATATTTTGGAC
>JAMKCH010023985.1:0-20288 GCA_023653785.1 Ophioderma brevispina
CTTTTGGAATTCCAATATCGATATTTTAAAAGATCAGAATGAGTGAGTATTAGAATTTACTGACACCTCACACAATATTGTCATATCCATGTCATTATGATAGCACACAGTCACACAAATAACAAAACAAACTTTAATATTCTTTTTAGATTTAAAAAATTATTTCACTATTGAACAAAACTCTATTATGGCAAGACACATGCAGAAAACACAAGTCTACAGAAAAGGAATACTATAAGATAAACTGATAAACTAGTTATAACCATACTTACCCACAAGAGATGCACATCATACTGCTAATATGAATTAGTGTTAGGGCTAATAGTGATTTTTGGGTCAGTTTCTTCCAAAAGCACCGGAATTGGCCCAGATGTTGCCTATGCCATACTTTTTTTATTTCTGAATGGTCGAAGGTGCCCCCTGGAGCCGTCCAATCCAATCTGCCACCCGCCCCCCCCCCGCGCCCGCCCCCCGAAATATAATTTAAGATCAGAATGATACATCTTTTAGGGTTGGGGGGTGGGGGTTTGGGAGATTCAGATTCTAATGTTATTTTAATATAGATGTAACATTCACCATAAGACACAGATCTAAATGTGGCCGCCCCTTTTTTGTCTTTTCTAATGATCCGCCCATCATAAATAAAACGTATGATCAGGCACATCTGGCCTAATTTGGTGCTTTTGGAAGAACTGAATCAAACAGTACACTATAATGCACTATCACCTAACATAGTGCAACACCCGTCCATGTGTGAAACAAGATAAACGTATTGATTTCAACCGTTCACATGTAAAACACATGTCTACCTAACGCAACTACAAGAGATATCCGCAATGAATTTTTTAGAGTGTTGGTAGTAGACTGAAAAGAATAATTTAAACTGATCATCAACACTCACTTTTTGTTCAACTCCTTTAACTAAGGTACACAAAAAAGACTTCCATTGAACCTTAGTGTCTAGTATCGGATCTGTGTGCTAACAATCTACAACTTTGTGGCTGATCTTTTGTCACCTCTGTCGGCAAGCTACAGTCCTTCCATCATATTAATAATACGCAGGACTTTGTTTCCAAAGTTAAGGATCTGAAAGTGAGCAGTGATGAGGTTTTATCATCATACGACGTAACTGTCTTTTCCCACGTTCCAGTACAGGGGCCCTTGAACGTGTTCAAGTTCTGTTAGAAAGTGACCAACTCTTGGAGACCCGCACTTACCTCATGCATCTCGCGTCTAACCTTATTGTAATTTTTGCTGTCGACTACCTACTTTGTATTCAGGGGACAATATTTCAAATAGGGCCTAGGATGCCGCGATACATGCTACTTATAGCCCAATTGTGGCCAATTTGTACATGGAACAATTTGGGGAGGGGGCACTGGGAAGTGTTAAAATCTGCAACACATCCGACCCGGATTTGGCTTCGATATGTGGATGGCACCTTCGTGATCATTAACAAGGACAATGTAGAACCTTTTACCACCACTCAATACCCAGAATGAATTTATCAAGTTTACTAATGACCCAGAGACAGACGGAAAACTTTTTCTGGACACTTTGGTAAAAGGCCAGCTGACGGTTCACTCTCCACAGTGTTTACAGAAACCCAACTCATACTGATCATACTAGCCTTCACATCACACCACCCCATTGAGCACAAACTTAGCGTAATCAGAACTTTGTATCGCCCGGCAAATCGGTGTTACAGACCCACTCAAAATCGCTGAAGTTGAGCATGTCAAGTCGGCCCCTTCGTAGTGTGTCTACAAAGAGGTTGGGAGTGTCAGAGAGCTTTGTGCCAAATCATCCAAAAAGCACGGCCCCCTCTAGACAGTAGGCAAAGTCCACCATCCAAACATCAAACTTTAGTTGTGTTACCTTACATCAAAGGTGTGTCGGAAAAAGTAAAACGTGTATTCGGTTCATACGGTATCTGTGGTGTTTTCAAGCCTCATAGACCTCCCGTCAATTTCTAAAAAAAATCCCCCAAGGACAAACTGATATTGTAAGATCAATCAGGAGTAGTTTATCGCATTCCATGTAAACAATGTGATAAAGTTTATATCGGCGAGACTAACATAATCGGTTTTGGTGACGACTGTACAGAACATACTGCTAAGCACAGTCGTAACACCTCCTCGGCTGTCGCGGAACATCAAAAACTCACGGCCACAACCCCCGACACGAAGAACACCAAAGTGCGTGCCGAGCAGACAAACTGCTTCCTAGAAAAATTAAAGAGTCCATCTTTATCAGAAAAGAAACAGCCCCCACTTTGACATAGACAAGGCAGGGAACTTTTGCTAACACTATTAATTCATCTACTGGCAACACCTATTAGAACGCCACTACGTTCAGAAGGTAGAGAATTAACCATTCCTTCCAGGCAAACCCGCTGTGACTCGATAGGCTTACGCCGAAAATTCGTAACAACAAATGTGGAGTGTTGATGATCATTTTAAATTATTCTTTCATACAAGAGATAGACTGATTGATTCATAATTACAAGAAATACTCCATCCTACACTGATGACTTATACTCGTTCATCTGATATGGTGACCCCGTAACATTATTCCGAGGTGAACAATTCAATGAGTCCCGGGGAATCCAGGGACTCTACGGTTTAATAATGTTATTGTGATGATGTTAAGGAATGAATACACTATTGTGGTGTTTAATACATATGAAAATTGTATTTAAATTGAAGGTGAGTGATTATGAAAGGAGTGTCATCATAAATCCTGTGTGGCACGTAGCTTTGAAATTATTTCATTTTCACCTCTCCACTTAATTGAATGGTCCAACTCCAGGGGGACGAACATATCACACGAATCCACTATAGTTCATCACTCCCGTGCACAAGCAAGATGACCAATATCAATCGAGCTAATCTGACGATCTTCCAGTTATGCAATCAACAAGCCACAAAGCACTGTCCTCTTTCTACATCAGAACATACACGCACAGAGCCCTACGAAAAAGCCAAGATACAGTATTTCAATATTGATAACTCGTCCACATTCATTTGGTCAAAATGTACTTCAATTTCCCCTATTTGTGTCAATAATTCAAAAAGGAATCTCTTATTATAGTAAAGTATAAAAGGAAAAAAACATTTTCTAAAAGCTGATACTCATATGTGAAGCTAACTGCATACATAAGTACCAGGTGCCTCGAATATGATACAGGGTGAAACACATTTCATAGCAAATATCACAAAATTTTTTAAATCCAGGATGGGAATGATGTCATTGAACTTCATTGCCCGTTTCGCAGTAATTGCCAACTTTTGAGTTTTCACTTAAAACCATATAGGATTTTTTATAGGAGGGGATACAGAGTACTTTATGTGTTTTTTATTAGCTTACATCTCTACTATACCTACTCTACCCGCCATAGCTAAAACCAAATTATGGTTGTATTTCAGAGACAAGCCCACACAAATGGTCAAATTTACCAATATGGCGTCAACCAAAAATACATCCCTTTTGTTTTCAGCTGCCATTTTTTATAGCTATTAGAGCCTCAATTGTTTACTTTTGAGTTCTGTTGGGCACCGTGTGACCTTTATTACCATTGAAAATGAAGTTGCAAGTGCTCACAAAATTTATGGAGTCAAAAAAAACAAAAAAAAAATCATCAAAATTGATTGTTGGACTTGACATTTTCTTTCCGTTCACACTGAATACCATTTTATCATTTACACATAACACCAACCCCTACGCCTGTGGTTGATATCTGTGTATTTTATTGTTATCTTTACAAGACTATCCTCATGTTATCGCCCACAAAAATTATATGACTGGTCCTAGAATTAATTCAGATCTGGTTAATTGAAATCTTGTCCACAATCTTCCGTTCACAATTTCGTCACGTCCAACACTTTTTGCAGAAGCCCTGTTGTCTTTATGAAGCAAGCTCTATGTTTGTGTTACTTATTCTCTGAGAGCACTTTCACTGTACTAGTAAATTGTACTAAAAGTTTTGACAACCACTGTAAAATGGCTTGGCTCCCTCAACATAAAATTTTCCGTTCACACCAGTCGCGTCCAACACATTTTATCACGTCCAACACACGAGTAGCATATCTTAAAAATGAGGAGGTCTGCAACTTTGAATTTATAGTATGTTTCAAGTTATTGCATGGGTTTGTGAACTACCAACTTACTTTGAGGTGTGATCAGTTTTGCCAATTTTCACAAAAATTGCCCTGTTCACATTTGCAATTTGTCACGTCCAACACAAGCTTCAATCAAGCAACCATGCAAATTTAACAGGTTTGGAATATTGGAAGAGCATGAGGATGAAACAAAGCATTCACTAGGTAAAGTTAGTAGTGGTACATCTTTACAAAGTTTAAAGTTTTTGTTATTAATTAATGTCAAAAAGGTAAGATTTCGTTCACATGTCACGTCCAACACTTTGGACATAAAGCTAATTATCTGCTAACTCAATGGGCAAGATTTGCTTGCATTTGGTACAGATATTCTCCAAACTACAACTAATCAATCCATGAAAAATCACTCTGCTCTGTTAGTTTTTTGATTTTATAAATAAAACTTTTTTTTTGTCAAGAACATGTTTTTGTGATAAAATAGAAGCAAAAATTTTCATAAAATTGTGAAAATTCAAGCATTAATGTTCATATTTCAGTTGGAATTGCCTGAAGGTACATACTTTACATTTATAATAAAGACAAGTGAAATTTCTTTTTGCAATTAAGCTAAATTTCCATAAAAAACTATTTGCATTTTTTACAGAAATGGCTCAATTTCCAAACTTTCTGATTAAAAAAAGTAATAAAGGAGAAAAGATTAAGGTGTGCTTCCTATTTTTCCTTAAAATTTATAGTCTTACACACATTTGAAAACATATAACAAAGCTTGTCACTAAGTTTGAAAAAATGACCCCCAGGTTGACAAAAAGTTGTAATTCTGTGAAAGGGGGCCATTACAGATCATTTCATTTGGACTAAGAACAGACTATCAATGATGTAAAAAATTATGATTCATTATGTTTGGTACTTTTGCGTACAGGATCCGAATTGTGATTTTAAACAGCCAAAACATTTAACCAGACCTCAAAGACAAAAAAACTAACTGCTATTGAATCATCAAATTTCTGCCAGAAATGTATGACTGTGACTACTAGGTAGGATAAAAAACTTCCGGGTTAATTTCTCAAAGATTTGGAGAACGTTTTGCTGCTTTTCGCATTACTTTGTATCGAGTGAATGTGAAATGTTCTAGTTTCGCTGTTCAAAAGTTCAATCTCTTTCCAACGGCATTGATAGGTGATTTTATTAGCTAAGTGTCTACAGTAGAGACAGATTCTTGGATACGAAAATCTTAGTGCACCATTTTTGGACAAAGTGTGAACATTTGTAAACCTGAGATGCCAAACTTCCATTTCCCATAAGAGTGTGAGCTGCTACCACACCTCCCTCCTTTGGCTGAGTGGATTTGTCATTAAACATGTTGGTCAATCAAGAGAGCCTAAGCAATTCACAAGCTTAACCAGGTCCGTTTTTGAAATGATGCCAAAATCACTTTGATGAAATCTTCTGTATGAACGATAGACAAGAAAAACCCAAGTTTGTAGGAAAGTGTTGACTCCGCCACCCTTTTTGGGTGTTCATTTCAAAAATGCATGGCCAAATACTATTAGTAGGCAAATCTAATTAAAGTTCTATGGATGGACTTATCCTAATGGGACAAAAAATAAAATGACCTTAAAAATACTATACTCGAATTCATATGATATGGCACCCGTACCATTCTTCGCGGAGTGAAATTCAATGAGGCGCAGGGACTTCTGTTACTCAGTTATGGTGAGGAATGTTAAGGCCTGTAATACACTATTGTGCATTTTCCCTAACACGGAATGAAATTGTATTTAGTGGCAGGTGAGTGAGTTCATATGACCGGATTGTCCCTCCAACATATCAGTTTGTGGCATGTGCATTTGAAGTCTTTCATTTTCCCTCTCCGCCTGAATTGAATAGGCCCAAACCTCCAGGGGACGAACGTATCACGCGAATCGACTAATAATATCACTTACATTGAAATTCAATCCAAGGACCTTACAAAGTGACAGGAGGAATTGTTTGAGGATACGAATTTCAATGGGTTATCGGACACAGAACACAGTACACAAGAATCCGAAACTGTGTTTAACTTGACTGCTATCTATATCGCGTCCACATAAAACCATGCTTTGAATTTCCTGTCTTCACAACAAGAGATTACTAATCATCATCTTATTACAAAAAGACTTGTCTTGCGCTATTCACTTCAGGTGGTATCTAATACTGGTACATTCCAATTGCAAAAAACTTGGGTTTAAAAAATTGGGGGCCCTTCTTTCTGGAAATGTCCTCTTGTCTCTTTAAAACTTTGAAACACACACACACTTATCAATTGCATATGTGTAAAAAAAATTACAATGTTTTACAAATCGCACATGATGAACATTAGACGATTGCCACTTTTAGTCACCCTCTTATGGACATAAGGTGACATCATACCAATTATAACCCCAAACTTGCAGGGGTCCCTTTTAGTTGCCTCTTAAACATGCAGGAATCCATAGACCATTCTAAACCCCAAACCCGCATGGTTTTAAAGTTCAGAAAGGTGCAATTTAATATCTACAGTTTGATGCACCCCCAAAAAATTCCACAACAGTCCAAAATTATAGAGAAAAAAATTGACAAGAAGTCAATAAAATATTCAAAAAGTCCGCAAAAAGGACGCATTTTAAAGGGGGTTTTTCCCATTTTAAACAAAAAAAAGTCCACTTTTGTTTTTTTCGAAACTCTAAAACTCTTCACTTTGATAAATACCCAGACAATTTGCTAAGTCTACCGTCATAGATTTCTGAAACAAATGCACGCTCGCGTATGTTGAATTGCGTATTATTCAATTTTCGTTGTCAATCGTTCGTCACACACCACTTCCCGGGTTTACGCGCATTTAGCCAAAATTGTTTTTCAGAATTACTGGACGAACACTATATGAAAGGTGAATTGTTTTACACAAGGCCTTCTTCATCAAGAAACATTTCCCATGGTACCACCATTATCATATTATTATCACAACTCCAGAAGAGTAGTTGTAGAGTGGGAAAGTGGTGTGGAATGTTTAAAACGTCAACTGGGTACCCTGTTTCTACAAATATAAGGCTTATGATACGTGACCTATAGTAAAACCATTAAAATACTAAAAAAAAAGCAGAGAACATTAAATAGGGTAAAATACTCAATTAGGCTGAATATTAACAACAAATTTGAAAAAGAACCTCCTTGAAATCACCAAAAACTCATTACAGAAATTCACTTTGATAATAGGTTTTCCAACAACTTAAAGGCCGCTTTGTTCCAATTATGTGTATTGTGTTCGGCAATACTGATCTGAGACTTGCTTGCACATACACACCCCATCAAAGTACCGTGGGAAACATTCTTGCGGTTTTGAGTGGTAGAACCAATAAGACATATCGCAACGCCCTATCAATACTGTGCTAATATTGATGGTTAACCACTAAAACGGCATTTTTTTTGTTTATATCTTTGGGAATGAAATGGACTTTGAGGGGTCCATAGTTCAGGACGGACAATGAGAAAATACGACCTTTCATCTGATAATCAAATCGGTACTATTTCCGGGTAAATAAAGGGGGCCCAAAGACGATCTGAACCGCACCTTTAAACTTGTTTATAATTAACATTTGTTATTACATTGACATCATGTCTTAGTGGTCCTCTTCCATACAACCAAATGCATTTCATTCACCAATTTTTAACTAGACCAAGAAAAAAGAAAGTTCAACTCCTCAGCTTCCCCTCCGCACAGGTGTAGAATTCACATGTACAGCATTTCTTTTTTTCAAGAATTTTCAAAAAGCATTTATAACATTTTGCTTTTAAAACTGATTACAAAAATAAGATTTGCCATAAAGCAGCCCAAAATAAGTTTTTTTTTAAAATGTTATAAAATCATTTGGCGCGTAATCGTAATAGGTTTTTTTACTAAAAAATCCATAGCGTTTTTGATTTAGAGCTGAATGAGACAAACTTGTTTCTTCTTTTTTGGCCTAATAATTGTCTTTCATCAGTTACAATACACCCCCCCCCCCCCCAAACTAACACCCAGTTCACCCCCCCCCCCCCCCCCCGCTGTCACCCGTCACAAGAAGAAAGATTATGAAGGCCTCAAGTAGATAGTTGGATTGGACTGAACCAGAAGACAGCATCAAGAGACTTTCGGGTTTTGTGAAGAACATAAACATAACTGGGGACAAAATAGATCAATATGGCAGTGACGTTCCATCATATTTTGCTGGTTCTCAAAGCGGACGATTTGCCAACTTTAAAAAAAAATGGGACGCAAATAGATCAAGTTTTTTATAATATGGAATAACCTACATTTACTGATAACAATGTTTATTTCTTCACAACCTTATACCTCTGATCCTCAGTCTTTCTGGTTCAGTCCAGTACACCCATCTCTACTATGAACCTTCATAATTTTTCTCTACATAGTCCCTCTTTAAAGAAAGTCCGACTTCGAGATTTTCGAAATATATATTTTTGGTGTAGGAATTCAAAATAGTTACTAAAACTCAAGATACTCACCTAAAATGTCAACTTCCAAAGTTAGAAGATGAATCGGAGTTTTCATTTCCATGCAGACTATACACATTTTATGTACAGTACCAGTGCATGGATACAGTTGTATAACAAAATGTCCGATACCGGAATTTAGAAATTTTTTAAACAAAGTTTGGTTGATTTTTCTATATATGACTTGGATTTGAGCTTAGTTTATTTCAACAGTGATATTAATTGGAAAAGCATTTGTAGATCAAAAAACACAAAATTGAGGGTGCCCTCCCCGAGAAATCTCTGAGTCCAGCCTTTGATGAACAGTCATGGTTCTATATCTCAAAGATAATAATTTTCTTTTCGAGAAATTTGGTCTGCAAATTTGGGGCATATTTTAGGATGTGGGGTGAGCCTCAGTCGTGTGTGATGCATACCGGTAATATTGGAACATTCTAATAATGCTGGTGCCCTTTTCAATTCTGAACACTGTGGCTTACACCATTAACCCTACTCAAGAATGAGAAAAAGTGCTATAAACATTATGTATAACACGATCGATATAAATCATCATACGACGCGGTGCTACTAGAAGCGTCCAATACCTTGTAAATATGTTGGTATGAGGCCTATAAATGTTTTTGTAGACAGTTTTCTCACACTTTTTGAATACTTAAAATTGATGTTTTTGTTAATTTGAGAAAAGTAGTTTCATTTGGCAATCTAAGCTTCTACGGTAGCACACACCATTTACGCTCCCCCATTGCCATCTTGTAACTGCTTGGACACAGCGCCGCCGATTCCGTATCCGGCTCGCTACTTGGCCCGGCTATTCTTAGACATGCGCTACGCTAGGACCTCCCCATGCAGCCAAACGCGGTGTTAAAGGCTTGTCAAGGAAGGAAAAAAAAATGTTTCGCGGGTACCCTGGATATCGCGAAGTCGAAGAATCAGTTTGTCGATATGATGTTAGAACCGGGTTCCTCACAAAAAAAAGACCCTTAGCTCACTAGTTTTGAAGTGCCTTGGAGTGGGCTGACTTGAGAGCAGTAATCGTAATTGGAGCCAGCTATAGAAAAATGCTTGTAATGGAGCGTATTTTCATGTTTTTCAAAAATTAAACCTTATAATTAACAACTAGTCACCTAACTAGACAATTTTAGCTGGAATAATTTTTTGGGTGCAAGTCGTTACGATAGGCCTATTTGTGCATCTCCAGTGTCCAATGTACAAAACATACGAATCAACACGCTCTCTGAAGCATGCTGTTTAAACACCCAAAAATAAAAGATAGGCGTTGTTTTTGAATTTACTCTTTACGACCGAACGGTCACACAAGCAACATCGCGTTTTCACAGGGTAACAAAGAAATATATATATACGAGATGTGGTCCAAATTTGATGCGAATTGGTCAACGAGAAGTATTTCTTTTTAATTTTGGGAACTCCGTAAATATATTTGTTGCCATGACATAGCCAATTCGCTGTTCACTGTGTTACATAACCAATTTTATAAGTACATTACTGAACAGATTTATTATCAAACGAACAGTCCTGTCTTCAGGCCCCAACCTTCAAACACTTACTACCCTTCTTGAGGTCTCTTCTGACACATTTTAACAACACTGATCAGGCCATCTTGTAGGAGCAGTACTTCGTGATCTCAATAATGTCTTTTGATACTGTATGCATCCATTCTTAGTAAAATTAGTAGTGCTGGACTAATGGGCCGTGGAGCTAGACTGTTCAAATCATATCTTTCTAACAGAAAACAAGTGGAACAAAAATAGGTGACACTTTCTCAGAAATGCTGTGAAATTGGATTCCACAGGACATCCTTTACCCTCTATCCTATTCCACTTTGTACTTGACAGTCTTCCAGCATGTGTTAATCATTGTAAGATCAACTATAATAATGCTGATGATACTGCTTGTTTTTATGCAGGTAAATCTTTGGATGAAAATTAAATACGCGACTCAACCCCGACCTGACAAACATTGCAACGTGGGATGGAGGGGGCAAATGGACCCTAATACAATCTAAAACAAAGGCTATGCTTTTGGAACCAATCAAAAATTGCCTAACACCCCAACACTGAGTTTATGTATCAAAACACCTCATTAGAAACTGTTCAAAGTTTTAAAGATCTTGGTCTTCATTTTGATCCAACATTGTCTTTTGAATTGCCATATCAATCATATTAATACAACTTCAACTTCCAAAATAATTGATCCTTTTCCACAGAATCAGGAAATACCTTTCAGTTGAAAGCCTTACATCCTTCATAAATACCTGGTGTTCCAAAGCTTGATTATTGTGATGCGTTTGGGGTACTGCAATAGACTCTCTGCAGGTAAAGATGGAACTCTTCAAATTCCGAAATCGGCCAGTGCTATATTACTGGTTCCCTGTGAAACAAGATCAAGCTATCTACGTGATAAATGGGATGGATAGTAAAGCGAAGGCAATACATCTTGCCCTCGCTGTCTACAAATGTATAACAGGCTGGGCTCCTGCCAATGTGTGCAATAATTTAAACACTTGTCCGGAATTTCCCATTCCATAGGAACCCGTTCTAGCACTTACGTATAAATCAAATTACACTCAGCCGAGTAAATAATTGAGTGTCCCCCATGAGAGATGTCCCAGCTACCATAGCACATGTACGAATAACCCGTGACCTGTATATCCCGAGTCCATTTGGGTACAGTGCTGAAACAAAACGATGCATACAGCATCATGGGCGAACACAATAGACCGATGGGTGGTAGGACACTTAGTCACACGGACGCTGTAATTCATGACATAGGTGTAGAAGTAACCTTGTCTGGCGTACTCTGAGTCCGGGGAACAATGGTGAACACTAGGGCAATCGACTCAGTTGAATCTTTATTCGACATATTAGTTTTCACGCTTTATTCTCGTTATCGTATATGAGCCCCGGACTGTGGCTCCCACCGGACTATTCGGCTTTCAACACAGGCTCTCGAATTTGGTAGGAGTTCTTTCCAGTATAGGGGGGGCTAAAAATTGGAATAACCTACCCAAATCATTGTTACTCCAATACCATCTCTGTTACTATAACTTCAAAAAAACAAAATACCAACAATCACAATAAATCGTCGCTTTTTAATATTCATGTGTGTATTTGTGGAAATTTAAAAATCTTATTGGATAAATAATTGAGTAATTTAATCCTTTGCATTGATACGTTATTTTAATTTGGATGATTTGTATATTTCCTATGTATGTTTCATTAATTTGTCTATAAATTGTATTTAGAATGATAATCCTGGTGATTTTGGTATGATATAATTGTTTGTTTCATAACTGCATTTAAAAGATTGTAATTTAAGTTTCAATATTTGTGTATTTTTAATTAGTGTAATTTAAGAATTTTTAATATTGTAATGATGTTTATGTGTTGCTGGGCCATCTGGAAGAACAGCGGAATATTAAATTTTACTCTGATATGGACCCAGGGTAAAGAAGAAATAAACAAACGTGGAGTTTTCCCATGCTCACGGCCGATTATGATGTTTGTTGATTACTCCCTAGCGCAGTGAAGATTTGCCAAGGTCGCGGTGCCTCAAATTACTATTTTCTGACCGTGATTCAAAATGCCGGGCGCTGTGTCCAAGACGACATGGTTAACGATTGAGCAGTGCGCAACTTTCCATTAAAATTCAAACAAAGAAACAGGCCGGTTCTTTTTAAGAATTAAATGTTTGTATAAAATCAATCCTCCATAGGTTGGTATAATTTTTGATCAAATATGGCAAAAAAATAACCAATAACTATAACAAGAAAGTTAAGTCAGTCAACCTCCTTTTTATTGTGGATTGTTTGCTTCCATCATGGAAGTTTTGTTCCCACTGGAGTCCAAGCCTACTATCATGTCCCTGGCCACCTAAGTGACAGGAGTAGATTTTTTGGAGGATACACATTTCTCTCAAATGTACTTGATCAGTTGTAGACAACCTAACCGAGACCGTTTTGAAGGTTTATGGACACACAGCAGAAAGAAAAACCGCAAACCTTGTTTTTGAACTTGCCTCTATCATAATCTCTCTATAGGCAAAGGAAACCATGCTTTCAATTTCTGTCGTGCACAACAGAAATTACGAAATCATCAATCTTTATTACATAAAGACGGCATATTCGGCTTATTCACTTCAGGTGTGATCAATACATTGGTAAGCATGCAAATTGTCCTCATGTGTCTTTAAATGTACATTGATCTAAGTTTAAGACTATGTAGAAGATAAAATAAACTAAACCCAACGGTAAGGCAGGCTCAGAAGATTATGAATATATAATGAGTTTTTGAAACTCTGGAGGTGAACTGTAAATTCAATTTTTAATTTCCTCCAAAGTTTTGTTGCCCGACACAGACGGCCAAACTCTGAATCACCTGTGACCATTTCCCTCCACTACTCTATCGGACGTAGACGGGGACTCAACTGAAATTATGACCCTTGCGGGATATTCACTACAGGAATTTTGTCGACAAAGATGGCCCTTTCCATGCCTTCTATTCACTAGTTGTCGGCCACTGAAATTTTTGCATAATTTCTTGCAAATGCATATTTAAAAAAAACGCCAAATTATTTTTTTTAACATATTATTTCATTTTTGTCCTTCTCTACTTCCATTCAAGACTAAGGTGAGAGTTCTAGAGGGGGAGGTATTAGTACTTTAATTATGACACATCACCAATCTTGTAAATTTAGTATCGCAAAGATACTTTATTTTCAATTCACTGTATTATCATATTAGGCAAGAAGCAGGAGGAAACCGGAGTAACCCCAGAGAAACCTGCGAGGCCCGAGTTATGGACTGAAGACATCAAACGCACATGCAAATCGCAGATGGTCTACTGGGGGTCGAATCTATGAACCAAGTGGTGTCGAATGATGAAGACCCACTGTGGCTAACCGATCCCCACGAGAGTTCGTAGAAGAAGATTTGAATGGTACAATCTGCAGAGAAATGGGAATAGCTGTTGTATCACAATTTGAGGTCACCAAGCAGGGTCACAACCTTGCGAGGAATCACCGCCACTCCCTAACAAACCCTCAACCCGGCCGCATGGCAACAACATCACTCTCCAAACAATCGGTAACAGTGGTATCAGAGTTAGAGCTTTCACCAACCATTTTCTTGGGGATGATCCTGCAAACCTTGATAACACACCTGGGTATGAAACCGTTCAAATCCAGATCGATTGAAACTCCAGAGTTTCGGCCTCCGTGTTGACACAATATAATACATCACAAATGATTTATAGCTTTTATTCATCATAATCCACCTGATTTTTCATGGGCAGGACGTTTCATTCCTTTTCAACTATGAGATAAACCCTCATCTTGGAGCGGTAAATGGCCAGCGTATAATAGTCTGTGCAGAACAGTGTAATGTTTTGGATTGCGTACTTTTAAAGCAATAGCTATGAAATTGATCTTCCAAAAAAATAAAAAAGAACACTACGAACTGAATCTATTCCAACAATTTTCTCCTGATCATTGAACCAATTACAACTTCTATATGCTAGGCATGGCATTGTTTACTTGGTTCATGATATCGCGACGCACCATCATACTACTGGCCACAAAAATGATCATGAATCATGTTTTGCACCTTGCCATTTGTGCGCAAATGGTCTGAAACTAACACTTTATTGCTTTCACAATGCTTTCACCACATTTCGAACCGTAAGTGGCGATACTATCTTCTGTTCTACATATCCCGTAACAGCATGGCTAACTTTGGTTTGAGGCAGTATTTCCTCTACAATAGACCATCTAGCCACCCTTCCCCCAGATTTGTCTGAGACACGTGTGACCACCCTAGTACTTTCCACTGCTTCAAAGAACACTTCTGATTTCTAAACACCTCACCTAATATATTGGATAATTATTAATTTGCTTTTCCAAACTGGTATAGTAAAACCACTCCTCACACTGTTATCTTTGCCTGGGACCTCTCCAGAAATACCCACAAATATCCATGACCAGTTGCGATTTTTGCATTTTTTCTTTCTTCACTATTTCTTCTGCAAGCATTGTACCATTGAAAGTCTTCTCCTTGTCATGCAGACGGAAATTCTGTGCCTCATCTATGATGATGTGTCTACTTGATCAAAGCTGTTGGTCATTTTGGCTGTCAGTATCCATGAATTTCTCATGAGTCCGCTGGTACTCCCATTCTGCCTGTTTGAAAAAGAAAACCAAATCAAATGAATTATTATTTTTATTAGGGCTAACTGGTGACATGCACTTTGAGTCTTTGCTGCTTAAAATACACTTGCTTATTCAATTTGAAAGGGTCCATGGGGCCCTATCGCTAAATAAGCCGCATCCCCAGAAGCCCCAGATGTTAAAACCGAGTGTTCCACATTTGGTACAGAAGCTACAATTATTCTCATTACGTAACCCTGTGAATTCTTGGAGCCAAAGGATGTTTTGCTTTTTATAAGTTTGAGCGAAAATGTGCCCCCTTTTGGTCGACCATTATTAAAGGCTGACCAGAGATTTTTTTGACCAATAATATTCCTGTGTAGAAATTAAAGTTAGGTCATTTAGAAATAAAGACATAACATAGAATGCTTAATTCCAAAGTTAGAGATGAATCGGATTTTTTCGTTTTCATAGCTGTAAACCATTTATGCACAGTAAATAAAACATGTACCCTTAAAGAAATACCGGTATAAAACCAAAATTCCGGATTCCTGAATTTTTTATAACAAAGTTTTGTTTAAAAAAAAAAAAAAAACTTCGATTTGAGCTTAGTTATTTCCACAGTGGTATTATATGGCAGCCTTATGAATATGGCAACAACCAAAAACAATGATTTGTTTGAAAATGGAGGCGCCCTCTTCATAAATCTCTGAGTCAGCCTTTAATTTTACAAGTACTCTCTATGGGGACCTTACAAATCACCTGTTTTAGCTCTCACATCAAAACAGATTAAATATCAAACGCAAACTTTAACGATGGGGTTTTGGAGTGATGGCCACTCTATCAAGATGTAAACTTCATATCCTTAAATCAGGCCATCCCCCTTTAAGAATTTGAAGTTTAAAACCTTTAATAGTGAAAATAACAACATGCACACTCAAAATATTAACAAAAAAAAAAAAAAAAAAAAATCACAGCTGGTACTCCATTCTGCCTGTTTGAAAAAGAAAACCAAAGCAATTGAATTATTATTTTTATTAGGGGACTAACCTGGTGACATGCACTTTGAGTCTTTGCTGCTTAAAAATACACTTGCTTATTCAATTTAAAGGTCCATGGCCCGATCGCTAAAATAGCCTCATCCCCAGAAGCCCCAGATTTTACCGGAAGTGGTCAACATTTTGGTATCAGAAGCTACAATTTTTCTCATTTACGTACCCTGTGAATTCTTGGAGCCAAAGGATGTTTGGTTTGGAAGTTATGAGCGAAAATGTGCCCCATTTTGGTCGACCATTATTAAAGGCTGACTCAGAGATTTTTTGAAAAATAATATTTCTGTGTAGAAATTAAAGTTATGTCATTTAGAAATAAAGATAACAAGGCGAACTCGTATTTACGCGATGCGTAAAATATGTCCCCGCCGAATGTTGCGATCACTAACATGCAATAAATGCAACTACAACACCCCACCCCCTCAAAAAAAAAAAAAAAAAAAATACATCATTGTCGCCCTTACGGAACTCCAGATAAATCGTATACAACATGGGTTAACATTTTTATCACGGACGAACGAACGGACGCTGCTCATTTCATAGTCCCCATTCCGAACTCGTTCGGCGGGGCCACTTACCGGGGGCTGAAAGGCTGTAACTGGTCCAAAATAGCTCAAAATGGGCTGATTTTGCAAGAATTTGCAGAATTACCGGGAGGCGAGCGCCCCCTCTGCCCCCTCCCTGGATCCGCGCCTGGTGATGGCCAATCTATCAAGATGTAAACTTCATATCCTTAAATCAGGCCATCCCCCTTTAAGAATTTGAAGTTTGTTGCATTTTTAAAACCTTTAATAGTGAAAATAACAACATGCACACTCAAAATATTAACATTTCAGGTTTTTTAGGTTCCCCATATAAAAGGGGTTACTTAAAGCTTAACACCTCATACTGCCCAGTTCAGTCAGCCATAGTGTATAACTATTCCTACATGTGTCTGTTTTCCTAAGTTAAAAGTTGCATTTACACTCTCCCTTTGTAAACTGCAGCTAACTCTTAACTTGTGATTTTTTAGGTTTCATGTGACCATGCCAGTTTCTCATAGAAACCCCAAATAAATCATGAACCAGTTTTTGCAACTAATTCTGATTAAATTAAATTCTCTGTGCAAAAAAAAGCACAGGGGACACCATGCCAAAGTTGTTTCCTGCATTTATAAATTCTGAAAAGAACTTGACTAAATATTATTAAGAAACTGTTGCAAACCCTCTATCATACACTGAGTTTGAATTTTTTAATTAAAAATGACATCATACAAATTCATCCTGTAGATATTTGGGGGGCACACATCGTTCATAATTTCTCAAACCAAGTATTTTTAGTTTTTTTTTCCAGAGTTATTTTATTAAAGGTATCCCGCCCGATTACAACATATATTTTTTTGTTTCATAGGAAGGGCCATCACCAAGTAGTAGTAGTAGCCAATCCCCTATGAGGGAATATCAGGGTCATAATTCAAAGGTCGAAACCATGTAGGTCGTCCTCGAACAGGCCGTACCCTTGCACGTCATCCTCGAACAGGCCGTACCCTTGCAGGTCATCCTTGAAAAGGCCGTACCTTCGTAGGTTGATTCATGATTGAAGCAGAATTGAAACACTCGTGCTTGTACTCGCGTAGATCGTCCTAGTGTAGAGCGTAAGTGTCGAGCGACACTCCCCTGTCCAAGTGATTGTTTGATTGTTTGAATGGTGTTCGATTGATTGTTTGAATGATGTTTGGTTTGAATTGGCTTGTTTGAATGATTGTTTAAATGATTGTTTGAATGATTGTTTGAATGATTGTTTTGCAATGATTGTTTGACTGATTGTTTTGACGATTGTGTTTGAACGATGGTTTTAATGATTGAATGGGGACATGCATGAATGCGGGGCAATAGATCCCGGCCTGGGTGGTCAGTTTCACAGTGTTCAGTCATGGAAATGGTGACGTTTTAGTTGTAGTAAATGAAATAACCGGCAATATCTTGTTATAAGTCCCGTAATAATGACGTCACAATTGACCCCCTAGCTTACTGAAAACTTGTTGATGAGCTATTTTCACTGACCTCTTTACATGGATAGCGGGCGGCGATCGAAAAGTGAAATATTTTGTCCGGCAATAGGAAGAAAAAAAGCTGTGAGCACAACTTTCAATGGCACTTGTTCGTCAAATTTGCAATTTAAGACCATACTCAAAATAGTACGGGAAATAAAGAGGTGTTTCACCTCCCCAGGAATTTTGTTATCAAAAAGATCATTATTGCAAACAGGAGAAATTTCAGGAAAGAAAGAATTAATGTGAAAGTAAAAATGAGAAAATGTGAAAAAAATATTGTAGTAATTTAATGGGAAATGACCAAAATATGAGCAGTTAAAACATTAAGATAAATGGGCATATTTGATTTCATAAATATAGAAAATAAACCGAATGAATGAATGAAGGGATGAAGAAGGAAAGATTATGAGGACATATGAACGAATAAATCCCAAAGTTGCCTTAAATATTAGAATACAAAATAAAAATAAGAAAACGAAAAGAAAAGAGGGGATTTGAAAGAGGGAAGGGAAAGGGATAGGGAGGAGGGGGAGGGAAGGGAGGGAGGGAGGGAAGAAGGGAGGGAAGAGGAGGGGGAAGGGGGTGGTGGTAGGGGTAAAGGGGAGGGGAAGGGGTTATAAAGGGGAGGGGAAGGGGGTAAAGGGAGGGGGACGGGTAAAGGGAGGGGGAAGGAGGGGAGAGGATGGGGAGAGGGAGGGGAAGAGGAGGGGGAGGGGGAAGGGAGGAGGAGAGGATGGGGGAGGGGGGAGGTGGGAGGGGAGGTGGAAGGGGAGGGGGGGTGAGAGGGATGGTGGAGGGGAGGGGCGCAGGAGGGTGGAGGGGAGGGAGAGAAGGGGTGGAGGGGAGGGGGAGGGGAGGTAAGAGGGGGGGAGGGTGGATAGGATAGAGAGGAAAGAAAGAAGAAGGGAAGGGAAGTGAGGGTGGGCAGGGGAGGGAAGAGGAGGGAAGAGGGCTTTGGGAAAGGGGAGGGGAGGGAGGGAGGGAGGGAGGGAGAAGAGGATGGATATATCTATTCTAGAACCAAATTACATAGTATTAACAACAAAACTTGCAGTTTTAGGATCCTGTTTATTTTTCGGAGTGTGGCAAAAACAAACATTCATTTCAAATAGAACTTTTCTACAGTAACGGTTTAGACAACGTCCACGGTTTTTTTTTTTTTTTCCAGACTAAAGGTTAATTATTTTCAAGGTTACTACTAATTGGTTTTTAATGTATGTGTGAACCATGTATCAGCAAAAAAGTATTTGCTGTGTTCTTGATTTTAGTTTTATTGCTGATTTGGGGTTGCATTATGACCCTTCACATGTGGTAAAATTTTGTGCAAAAATTCCATCGGGGGAAACTGGTTGCTTAGGGACCCCATGGGGAACTACGGGAGTGAAAAACCTAATTGGTCCCCTTCGGGGGGAAATCCCCTAACCTAAATCGGCAGTTAGCCCCATAGGCCTGATTGTTTGTTCAAAACAGCTTCATGAATTCATTCAATTTTTACCATATGGCAAAAAAGCATCATTTATAATTGTGTTTGCAAAATGAAAGTGCGTAGAAGAAAGAAATTTGGAGAAAAATGCATGGGAAAATCAAATTTTGTCCCATTTCAAAAATCCCTAGGACTGCTTAGAACTTTATTTATTCAAATGTCGTCTAATCTCATGTATTTGGGTTCCTACACGCCTATCAACTCCATGAGATCCGAGCAACGAAAGTACAAACGCACACAGAATACCGCGCTCAGGCCAACAAAACGGGGGTGGGGGGTAGGACACAAACCTCCTGGAATTTGGGAGGAATGAGGCTTTCCAAACGCTTAACTTGTGGAATTGTTACGTGCATTGACTATGGCAGTAGTCTCTGTCTCAGTGGGCATTACAAAATCAACTCTTAAAGCTTTAAGAGCAGAGATCGTGTAATATTATGATAATTAGGAATAAAAGTTATTAATGTTAAAATCCGTGGCAAGGTTAGTGGATTAAACGCGCCAAAACCAATGTGTAATTTCAAGAACGGTCATTTAAGATTAAATATTCGTGACCAGGCAGGCCTAGTCTTTAGTCAGTCTGTGTTGTAACAGTTCAATATGTGGAGACGCGCCCTCCTTACGGTAAGTCTTTTGAAACAGACTAGCACCTGAAGTTGGGTTGCAGTTTTGAATTCGGATTGTTGCTATTAGGTTGGCATGTCCTACCCCACCCCCCAAACACAAATATTGGACAGGACCTGCTCATGTTGAACCACATTACATTTGATCAAAATTGCCTTTTCAAAGAACTGATTTGTCATAGTTGATTGCATGTTTTCGTTTGTTAACGTATAGAATCGTTTTATGGTGTTGTTGTGACTTTTTGCAGCAAACCGTTTTTCGACACAGTTATGACAGAAAAAATGAACGTATATTTATCGTGAGCCTTTAACACCATA